>CM062808.1:779320510-779543181 GCA_031772625.1 Pinus tabuliformis | reverse complement strand
TTACTAATAGGTTATTCATCAAATTTCTAATTGCAGAGTGATCTGTATGAACAAAAGTTGCCTCATAGTCTGTTATTATTGTGTCTAGACTTGTTAATTGCATGAAACAACAGCTAAGAACTCTTTTTCAGTTACAGTATAATTCAACTCAGTGGGAGTCAAATTTTTACTTGTATAGTAAATGGCATAAGGAATCAAATCTTTTTGTCCCAATACACCTCCTAGAGCTATATCTGAAGCATCTGTAGAAATATGGAAAGGAAGTTTCCAATTTGGTCCTCTTAAGATAGGTGCTTCAGATATTTTTGCTTTCAAGGTTTCAAATGCAAATTGGCAATCAATATTCCACTTGAATTCACAATCTTTTGTAAGAAATTTGAAGAGTGGAGATGCTACTTTGGTAAAGTTTTCTATAACCTTCTATAATATCTTGTAAATCCTACAAAACTTCTAACATCTTTTTGGCAATTTGGTATTGGTAACTTAGAGATGACTTTAACTTTTGATTTGTCCACTTTAATCCCATCTCTTGAAATGTGATTTCCTAAAACAATACCTTCTGTAAACATCATAAAACATTTTTCATGGCTTAGTGAAAGGTTTGTTTCTTTACATCTTTCAAGGAATTTTTCCAAATTTTCCAAAGCTTCTTCAAATGTGTTACCATAGACTGTAAAATCATCCATGTATACCTCTACACAATCATGTATTAGATCAGAAAAAAAATCCTAGTACTGCTGTTTGGAATGTTGCTAGTGCATTACATAACCCAAAAGGAAGCACTCGGTAGGCAAAAGTTCCCCATGGACAAGTAAATGTAGTTTTATCCTGATCCTCGGGTGCTACCGATTATAACCACTAAAACCATCCAAGAATGAGAAATACTTTTTACCTGCTAATGTATCTAATACCTGATCTATAAAGGGCAAAGGAAAGTGATCTTTCAAGGTTGCTTTATTCAATTCTCTGTAATCAATGCACACTGTCCATTTCCCATTCTTTTTAGGTACAATGACCAAAGGAGAAACCCATTGGCTATCTGAAATTGGGTAACACATTGAGTAATTTTTGGAGCTCTTCTTTCACAATCTTCCTGAGATTTGGATTCATTCTTCTTTGAGGTTGTCTGATTGGTCTACTGTTTTCCTCAATATAGATATGATGGATACAAGTCTTAGGATCAATACCTTTCATGTCAGTATACTGCCATGAAAATGTAGCAGAATGCTTTTGTAATATCTTGGTTAGCTCTTCTTGTTGTAGTTTCTCCAAGTTTTTATTTATGTTCAATGTTCTACCTGGAAAGATTTCAATTGTAGAGATCCCAAACTCTTCCATAGAATAGAGAGGCATTTGCCTAGATGACAAGTATTCAACATTAGATTTTTCCTGGAATTGTGCATGATCATATTCTGAAGATGTTTCAAAATTTTCCAATGTGTTAAAATTTGACTATCTTCACTAATTTATGATATAGTAAAGATAGGCTAAATAAAATCTTCATCATGGATCCATTCCTTGTCATCTATTTCTGTGATTGCTTTTGCTGGAGGATACAAAGTAAATTTCTTTGTTGAATTACCATTAGAAATATACATGTCACCAGATCTACAACTAATAAAAGCATCAGCTGTGGCCAGCCAAGGTCTTCCTAAGATGAGTGGGTGCCCTCCTAAATTATTCTTGGGAGTTAAAATCATGAAATCAATAGGATATTCCCAAGAATCTAAGGAGACTGAAATGTCTTCTAGCACACCATCTGGTTTGATTACTGATCTATCTGCAAGTTGTAGTAAGGTAGGTGTGTAAAGAAGGTTAGGAAGTTTAAGCTGCTCCATACTCTATCTACTCATAATGTTTATTGTTGTCCCTAAGTCAATCAATGTGTTTGGAATTTCAATCCCATTTATGTGTGTCTTGACAATTGTTCTTCTTGGATCCACATATTTCTGCATGGCAATCTTTCCCATCATGATATCTGCTATCTTTCCTACCAGGTGAATTCTTTTTGTTTCTCTTGGTTTTCTTCCTGGTCTTTTGATGCTCAACTCCTTTATTGTCTTTGCTAGAATTGGAATTTCTCTAATGGCTTGTAACAAAGGAATCTTGATACAAACATTCTTCAATTCATATAGGAAGTCATAATTGGGAAACAAGATCTGTTTTATACTCCTCTATCAATTTTTAATCTCTCAGGAAAAGGAGGTGTAGAAGTAGATGCTGGTTGCTCAACTATAGGAGTTGTGTTTATTGACTCTTTTTGTTTTCCTTTTTCAATGTTTTGGTTTTGGAGGGATGTTCCCTCAAAACTTTTATTGACTTTTAGAGAATCCTCCTCAGAAGCATCTTGTTCTTGAATATCTATAGAAGGTTTTTCCTTTTCTAATAGCCTACCAGATCTAAGTTGAACATCATTAAGATCTAGAGGAGCAATCATATAAGTAGGTAATTATTGTCCTTCTACCATGTAAGCATTCTGAGGGTTTTTATTATTGGGGTTTGGCAATGGTTGGATGGGTAGTTGATTTGGCTTTTGTTGAAATGGAAGTAAGAGTTGAGGATTTTGACTTTGTTGTGGAGGTTGTTGTGGAAATGGCAATGAAAGATGAGGGCTTTGATTTGGAAGTTGTGGTTGCTGATTTTGCTGCTGATTTTGTGGGGGAGGATAGCTCTGATAAGATGGAGGATATTGATAATGTTGAGCAAATATCCCATAAGGATTTTGTACCCCTTGTGCCCATGCTTGAGATTGATATTGAGTTTGAGGTTGAGGCCAAGGTTGCTGCCAAGAATTCCAATTTGGTGGGGGCTGAAAATACATTGGATTGTTAAATCATTGATTTTGTTTCCCCTACCAAGGTCTTCTTGCAACAAAACAAAGAGGTTCTACAGAATTTGGAACTATTTCTTCTTGAAAGACAGCCTTAAGACCTGGGATTGATAGACAACCCTTGGTCTCATGACTTTCTGAACAAATCATACAAGTTTCTACAATTTTTACATCTAAAGGGAATTCCCTTAGAGCATGTTTCTTTCTGCATTTTGGACAAAAGATGGCTAAGGCATCAACCTTTGTTTTCTGCTTTTTTTGGATTTTGAGGGTGTCTAGCTGTTCACTAAGGCTCCCTAAAATATCAGTTTTAAACTCATCAAGCATATTGCCAATTTCTGCCCTACTTACAGATCCGGTTGCAGATTTGTTTGCTCTAACAAGAGAAGGATCTCTTGGTCCTTTCCCAGTTTTAGATTTCCCTCTTGAGAGATGAACACATAGTTCTACTATGTCACTCAATGGAAGTTGAGAGATGTCTCCCTTCCCCATCATGTTAAGAATATCTATCCATTCATCTCTAATGGCCTTTAACAAAAGAGCTTTCAAAGTTTCTTCATCTAAATTGTTCATTTTTTCTCTTTCCAAATTGTAGTTGAATCTCTCAAGAAAATCCTCTAAGTTTTCATCTTCCTTTTGCATCATTTTGAATACCTCATCCTTATGATTAGTAAGCATACAATAATCCAAGTATCTATCCAAAAATGCCTATTTCATGTCATTCCAAGTTCTAATGGATTGAGTGACTAACACCATAAACCATTTCAAAGCAGCCCCTTTTAGTGTTGAAGGGAACAATTGAGTTTTTGAGAGTCTTCTAGATAGTCATAGGTTCTGCACAAGACTTCAAACTCAAGAAAAAATGTTTCAGGGTCCTCACTTCTCAACCCATAAAAGTTTGGGAGGACAGATGTTGAAATGTTTTTCATTGTTGTATGTGTTTCCTCATCTACTATAGGGAATCCAAATGAGTTACCTATTTCCCTATTTCCTCTGCCTCCTCCATTATTACCTCTACCTCGTCCATTGTTTCCTCTACGTCTCCCTCTACCCCCTCCTCCAAACAGTGAGAATTATCCATCTTGTTCTTCTTCTGCCATTACAGTTTCTTCGGAGTCCTCCGGTTCTTCTATTAATGGATTATGGGAGAGAATTTCTACTTCTTCCGCTTCATTAGGTATTCCTACTTCCTCAATTACAATAGGGTCCCCTGTAGAAGAGAAAAAGGTCTTCTCTCCTAGGTTTGTTTTAGTAGATGAAGTGGGAGAATCTTCTAACTGAGTTGTTGCCCCTCGAATTCTAGGAATCCTAAGGCTGGGAGTATGAGTCTGGGATGGAGGTGTATCTTTCCTAACTCTTGGTGGAGTAGGTGGAGTTGTGAAAATCGAACTTCTGCCCCTAGCTATAAATCTACCCCTAGAATCTCTTTCTCTATGCATGTCATTGTTTTGTTTTGTTGTTTTTATTTTTTTTTGTTTTATGAATGTAAGAAATAAGGCTACCTAGTTACACTTCCCCAACAACGGCGCCAAAATGTTCAGTCAATTTAGTGTCCTAAATTGCTACATAAATTATCAATCCGGGTATCATAAACTGATGAAGTGTAGTGCACTATATGTGCTAGATAACCCTCTTACCTCACTGTTTTTGAGTTTTATGTTTGTTTTGGGGTTTTGTTCTTTTGATTCCTAATGTTCTGCAATGTAATCTACAAAATCTTAATCTATTGTTGCTAAAAATCTAGAGAAATGAAGTGAGAGATAAAAGTGCTTTTAGGACAAAATTGAAAGTAAAGTTTTTAAACAAGAAAGTGAAAAACAGAGCTTCTCTTCTTGCTATTATGATTGTTTCCAAAATATGAACTGAAATGACTTTAAAACTACTATCTACTCAATTAAAAAATGAAAGCTTAAATGAGAAAATGAAATGGCAACTATCTATGATAAATCAAAAATGAAATACTGGAAATAAGATTACCTCTACTGTCTAATCTACTTGCAAAATTAAAGCTTAATGAACAACTGAAAATGAAACTACAGCTAAACTAAATGAAAAACTAAAAATGAAATTGCAACTATTCTACGATGAAAGCAAGACTATATGAAGTATTGTTGTCACTCTGCTACATAACTTAGGGAGAACTACCTCCTTATGATAGCAATTTTAAGAGATTTCATTATTCATCATTCTAATAAAAGTAAACAAGAAAATGCAAAGAAAAGACTCATTCATAAATAAAACATTTCACCACTTAGTTTTAGGATTAACCTTCAACTGAAAGGGTTCTTAGCAATATCCATTTATCTCATGAGTTACTAAACTGATAAGAAAATGGCATTGAACTGCTTAACTCAAAAACTAATGAACAACAATTACAATGGAAGACTCATTCATAAATACAACATTTCACCATTTAGTTTTAGGATTAACCATCAACGAAAGGCTTTTGGAAACATTCATTTATATCATGAGTGACTACACTAATAAGAAAAAGGCATTGAACAGCTTAACTCAAAATCTAGAAACTAAGGAACAACAATTGTAATGAAAGGCTCATTCATAAATACAACATTTCACCATTTAGTTTGAGGATTAACCATCAACGAAAGGCTTTTGGAAATGTTCATTTATATCATGAGTTGCTACAAACTAATGAACAGCTTAATTTAAAATCTAGAAAACTAATGAACAACAAATAAAATGAACTAATTTATGCTACTAAAATCAACTTAAAACTACAGGTAAGAGACTAGAAAGCAATGAAAACCAAAGGACTATTCTACGCTGGAATACAACTACTCTGAGTTAGTGAAAAATGACATAAGCTGCAATATACATAGAGTTAGAAAACGATTATGAACATGATGAAAAACACACAGTGAAGTTACAACTAAACTAAGAAAAAGACAAACAGAAATAAAATGTACCCTTAACCACGCAAGGGCCCTCTGCAAGGTCTCAGATTATCAACATGGAACCAACACTTCACACACTTCAGGTATCCATTGAAAACAGAGTTGTTATATTAAAACAGAGCACTGAGTTTCTCACACTACAGAGTGGAAATATGCACTATTACATAAGCGAAAAATTTAACTTATTTTGCATTCTAAATGCTGATATTTATAGGAAAAAATACAATTGTTTTGAAGAGAGAAGTCATCTATAGCAAAACACATAGACAAGTAATGTATGTAGAATTCTTGTCTCTGATTGCCTTGAAACGTAAATCTTCTAATAGTGGTTGTTGGATTCTGTTTGTGTAGGTGGCAGATGAGGTCCTTGGCTTTAGGAGACTGCCTCAGATCCATTACTAAGAATCGTGCAAAAACAGAGTTCTACTAGCCATAGGTTTCTTCCATTGACTTCCCTTTGACCGGGGTCCTCTTCATCGATCTTGGCCAAATGGATAGGATACCATCCATGCTCTGACATTTTCCCAGCTACCCATGTGGTTCATTTCTTCTCTTGACACCTGTAACCTACAAAAGCGTGGAGATGGCTGCGGAACAACCGGTTAGCTGCAGAATGTGGCTGTGTTCCATAGCTGAGAGCCAGAAACCTATTCAAATAAAAAACATGAAAATATAACTTGTAAAGCACTGAAATGTACTCCTTGAAGCAATCTGCAATGGATTTTGATGATTAAGGATGCATTTTTCATGGAAAAGCAAAGGAAGAAGGATGAGAAAGTTGCTTAAGAGAGAGGTAGTTTCGGAACTCAACAACTACAAGGATGGTTGGTAGGGAGGCTCCAAAATGAAGCTAAGGAAAAATTTTGGAGGGTGGTTGTCACTGCTACAACATAACTAGAATAATAACAATGATATAACAACCATCAAAACAACATAATAACAAGTACATTTACTCATGAAATAGAAGGGAAAAAGAGCTCTTATTAACATATGAAAAAGCCAAACAAGTCAAGGATTTCCAGGTACCACCTATTGAAGAAGGTAACTAGGTTCGGTATTCATATTTGTATTTGAGTCATTATGAAATGTATTTATCAAATAATAAAAAAGAAAAAAATATTATTATTACAATGACTTATTAAAGCATGGGTTTCATGCTTGGATCATCATTTTATAGGTCAAAGTCCCCATTGAGGACTTCTAGGTTTTATACTGAGTCGTTAGAGTCAATGTCCATTTAATGAGACCCTTCTTGGGCTTTTGAAGCATGTAAAAACAATCATTATTGAGTCAAATATGTAATTTTTCACCTCCACACCAAGTTGGCCCTTCCCTAATGAAGTCATCCTACATGAGGAAAATTCGACGCATAGAAGAGGCTATATAGAAAAGTGCATTTTGACCCATTTTCTCACCAACTAAACAAGTTCGATACACAAGAAGGAAGTGCAAAAAAGTGTGAATTTCAAGGAGAAGAAGGAGAATTGCAGGAGAAGAACAAGTTGAAGTTTTTGGGCTATATCTCTCTCTCATTCATACGAAGTTACTGGGTTTTTCTAGGGTTGAATATATGTTTTTGGGTGGGTTGAAGTTCTGCAGTTGTTGGGGTCAAAGTTTTGTTGTTGCATAGGTCAAATTTATGTTGCTAGATAGGTTGAAGTTCTATTACTGCAGGGTCGAAGATCTAGATCGAAGTTGCTGGAAGGAAGGGCTGACTTGGTGATTGGAGGAAGTGTGTATCTAGGTTGAAGAGTCTTGGATTATCTCATATTTTCTTGTGAAAACTACTGAAGGAAGAGGTTTGACTGGGTTTTCCCCAAGATAAGGGTTTTGCCTTGGCTGAGTGCCTATATCTTGTGTCTCTTGTTCTTATGATCTTCATACACACATAATTTGGTAATTTCTTGATGAAATATAATATAATAAATAAGTAAAAGAAGCCAACATAATTCACAAGTAATTATCAAGAAAGATAAATCAAACCCTAATACTACTAGCATTGATTTCTCAACATGGTATCAGAGCTAAGGTCAAGGAAGATTGGAGATCACTTTGTTGGCTTGAAAGGAAAAGTTACTCCCTCTATGATAAGATACTTGAAAATGGGATTCAATATTGCAGGAAGTTGGATCAAAATAATCATCTACAACTTATTCAATAAAGTCAAAAGAAAAGGGTTCTTGGCTTCACTCACAGGTTCACTCAATGATGACAATGCATAGATTATTGATAGTGGAGCATCAAGGCACATGACAAGAGAAATTAAACAACTTCACACTCTATCAAAGGAACCATGTTCTCATGCAGTGGATTTGGGAGACAACAAAATTTATGTTCTTAGAGGCTTGGGATCAACTTATTTGAAGCTGGAAAATGGAGAAAAGTTACATCTAAACAATATACTCTATGTTCCGAGTTTGAAAAAGCATTTACTTTCAATTTCTTGCTTTGAAGGTAAATGTGATAGAATTTCTTTTGTAGATGGAAAATTTATGGTTTTAGGAAAATATTCAAACTTCGATAAAGCTAGGGTTATTGGAGTACATGAAGGAAGTCTATATAGAATCATAACACCATCTCCTCAAGCCCTAGTTCACATGAAAATCAATCCCATTGATTTATGGCATAGAAGATATGGACATTTACATTATAAGGTTATTCCCTCTCTCAATCAATTGGAAAATGGCATCCCCAATATCAAAGAAGATCGTAAGGAATATGAAATGAATGGAATTTAAAAAGATACAAGGAAACCCTTTACAAACAATGAAACAAGTTATATTATACCTCATTATTTATATGTATATCATATATATAAATGTGTGTGGGCATATGTCTGATTTATCACTTGGAGGTCCTTTTATTATCAGATGTCTAGAAATACATGGCTCTACCTTCTTAAGAAAAAGTATGAAGTATTTGAGAAAATCAAGGAATTTAGATCTGAAGTGGAGACCCTAACCGAAAGAATAATAAAGACTTTGAGATCCGATAATGGTGGGGAATTCACTTCCAAAGAAATGATCTCATATTGCAAAGAAGCATGAATTAAGATGGATCTCATTGTTCCCTACTATCCCGAACAAAATGGAGTGGCCGAAAGGAAAAATTGGACAATTGAAGAAAGGTAAGAGTGTAAGGATGATTTCCCAAGGCAGATGTAGTATGGATGAGTGTTTCTTTCTAAAATTCGGGTTCTTCCGAAAGATGATTTACCAAAAGCTGATTGACACATGCAAATCACCCATCTACTGGTTCGGCATGAAGTCGATTTCCTATTGATTTCGATGTAGCTGTTGGTTTCACCTAGTGACATAGATCCTACCTGATCCTAAAATGTATACGAAAAATGATTTTTTATTAAGACATACCACAACTTCTATGGGGAGAAGCAGTTGTGACAACAATATATATACAAAATAGAAGCCCTCATAGGATTCTTGAAAATATGACATGTGAAGAAGCATTCACAGGAAAGAAGCCATATGTGGACCATCTTTGAATCTTTGGGTGTCCCACCTATATCCACGTTCCAAAGGACAAATGAAAGAAACTAGATTCTACAAGCATTAAAGGGATCTTCATTGGCTACAGTATTTCTTCAAATGAATATAGAATCTACATCAAGGAAGAAATACATATTGAATTAAGTAGGGATGTTATATTTGATGAAAATCATGCCTACAAAAGATCTAAAGATATCCTTATTAATTATGATGACGAAGACATACCACTATTCGAAGAAGAAGAGCACCATGGCAATCCTACTACAACTCAAGAAGAATAATAACAAGGACCAAGTGAGCCTATTCAACCTGTGATCATACCTGACACAAGGAAGAGGCCAAATTGGTTAAAATATGCTCTTGAAGATTTCGAAGGACATGGAGCTCCAAAAGGAACTTTTAGAGAAAGAAAAAGACCAAAAAGATATTCTGGATATGTTGAATACATGACAAACTAATAAAATTTGAACCAACTACATTTGAATAATTTGCTCATCAAGAATTATGGAAGAAGCCAATGCAGGAATAATATCAATCCATCATGAAGAATGGGGTTTTCACTTATAAATGGATCTACAAGATCAAGCACGTTGTTGACGAAAGCATAGACAAGTACAAAGCTAGATTTGTTGCAAGAGTTTTCTCTCAAAAGGAAGGCATAGATTATGAAGAAACCTTTGTGCCTAGCGCAAGATATACTACTATAAGATCCTTGGTTTCATTAGCTACTATAATGGGATGGAATATCCATCAAATGGATGTAAAAACATCATTCTTGAGTGGAACCATCAATGAAGAAGTATACATTAAACAACCTGAAGGATTTGAAATAAATAGCAAAGGCATTGATGTTTGTAGACTCAATAAGGCCCTATATGGTTTGAATCAAGCTCCTAGGGCATGGTATGCAAGAATGGATGCATACTTCCTAAGAATTGGGGTCGTCAAAAGTATTGTTGATCCAAAACTATATATCAAAGTTGTGGATAATTAGCTAGTCATTATTCTACTATATGTGGATGATATATTTATTATATTTGTAGAGAGAAGGATACAATAATCCAAGAATATGTTGGCAGCTGAGTTTGAGATGAAGGATCTGGGACTGATGCATTATTACTTAGGTCTAGAAGTATCGCAAAAACCTGGGAAGATATATATAGGGAGAGGAAATTATATAATTAAGTTATCGTAGGAATTAGGTGTAATGGATTCCAATCCCATGACTCCTCCCATGATCACCAATCTCAAGAATTTGAGAAGCTCTGACTCAAGTCTCATAGATCCTACCACCTACTGTAAGTTGGTGGGTTCTCTGATGTATCTAGTAAATACTTGACTATATATATGTTTTTTTGAGAACATTCTTAGCCAATTTCAGTTGGAGCCTCGTCATGATCATTGGATAGTTGTCAAGCATATATTAATATATCTATGTGTCCCTATACACCACTTCCTAAAATATGACAACAAGGAAGTCAAGTTGACAGGTTTTACAGATTTTGATTGGGGTCACAGTGAGACTAATGGAAGAAGCACTATAGGTGGATGTTTTAGTTTGGGATATTTTATGATCTCATGGATGAGTATAAAGAAAGATCTTGTTGCTTTGAGTAGTGTTGAAGCTGAGTATGTGGTTGCATGTGAAGTAGGAAAGGAGGTTGTATGGTTGAGGAAACTTTTGTTAGGTTTGTTTGGGAACCCTATAAGTCCTAATGTGATAAATTATGATAATCAAAACAACATTAAAATTTTTGAAGATCCTGTGTTCCATGCAAGGATGAAGCGTGTCAACAATAAGCACCACTACATTAGAAGCTTGGTACAAGATGGGATTGTGAAGCTACATATGCCCCAACTGAAGAACATGTAACTAATGTGTTAACAAAGTCTCTTCTTAATAAAAATTTTGAATATATTAGAAGCATTATTGGTTTGGTTTATATTGCTAATCTCATTGATGACAAATGTTTAGAAGAGATTTGATGAGGCATATTACTAATACAAAATGCCTAGGAAGATATATGGCTAGCCTGTGTGTTGATGTCTAGTTCCAGAAATAGGGAGGTTGGCGTTGTTCATAGAGCTTTGAACTTGCATTATGCACCTAGTTCCCTGGGTTTGATGGTTATCAAGTAAGCCTGATGTACCTAGAGAGACTGAAAGCTTGATTCCATCTTAGTCCCACCTAGATAGATTTCCCTGGTCAGAAATCTAGTCAATGGCACCGTGTGTGCCTAAACTCTTCATATTTATTGTGTTTTAAGATCTTCCTTGTACTTGTATATACATGTGTAAATTATGAATACCTCCCTAGTTAAGAGGGAGTGTTGAAAAATGTAACTAGGTTCAGTCTTCATATTTGTATTTGAGTCATTATGAAATGTATTTATCAAAGAATGAAAAGGAAAATTTTATTATTATTATAATGACTTATTAAAGCATGGGTTTCATGCTTGGGTGATCATTTTATAGGTCAAAGTCCCCTTGAGGACTTTTAGGTTTTACATTTAGTCATTAGAGTCATTGTCAATTTAATTAGACCCTTCTTGGGCCTTTGAATCATGTAAAAAGATTTATTATTGAGTCTAATATGTAATTTGTCGCCTCCACACCAAGTCAGCCCTTGCCTGATGAAGTCAGACTACATGAGGACAATTTGACCCATAGAATAGGATATGTATACAAGTACAGTTCGATCCATTTTCTCATCAACTCAACAAATTCGATACACAAGAAGGAAGTGCAGAAAAGTGTGAAGTTCAAGGAGAAGAAGTAGAATTGCAGGAGACGAACAAGTCAAATTTTTTGGGCTATCTCTCTCTCATTCATACGAAGTTACTAAGTTGTTGCTGAGGTCAAAAATATGTTGCTTGGTAGGTTGAAGTTCTGCAGTTGCTAGGATCGAAGTTCTACTACCACATAGGTCAAAGTTCTACTATTGCATAAGTTGAAGTTCTGTTGTTGGATAGGTCGAATTTCTACTACTACGTGGTCGAAGATATAGATCGAAGTTGTTGTAAGGAAGGGTTGACTTTGTGATTGGAGGAAGTCTTTGTCTAGGTCAAGGAGGCTTGGATTATCTCGTCTTGTCTTGTGAGAACTATTAAAGGAAGAGGTTTGACTAGGTTTTTCCCTAGATAGGGGTTTTTCCCTAGCTAAGTGTCTACATCTTGTGTCTCTTGTTCTTATGATCTTCATACACACATAATTTAGTATCTTCTTGATGAAATGTAATATAATAATGAATTAAAATAAAACATGATTCACAAGTAACTATCAAGAAAGAGAAATCAAACCCTAATACTACTAGCATTGTTTTTTCAACACCAACTGACCATAGATTGGCATGAACCAAATATTTATTTTAGCCAATCACCCCCGTGCCATATTCCAAGCATGAATGTGGGACTCATAGTAAAACAACTAGGGATTCCTCAGGCTGTACCGTGTATCCTGCCATTACCAGTAAAGGGATTTCTAGGTCCGAAACCCTCATTTATACAACCTATCTTTACCATGTATCTTGCCATTACCGGTCAAGGAATTCCTATGCCCAAACAAAGAAACATACAATACAAGGCTTTACCACTATCCCGCCATTACCGGTCAAGGAAATAATAGGCCTAAACCACCTCACTAGGTATTATTTATCTTTCATTGGTTATTGGTTATTCATTGCATCAAACCTTTTTCCATCATGGTATATAATTTTTATATCAATTCTAGTTCAGAATAAAGCACATAAATGCATATTGGTAAATGCTCATGTATATTTGTAGTCATAGTCATTGTTTTGATCATAATTAGCTGATTCTCAAGCCCAGATAAATTAATGGTGACTCAAAAGGAAAAGATAACTTTGAACTAACTAAAGATTGTTGTTATTATTTTTAGAAATATTTGTTATTGTGTATGCCAAATTGTTTTGTTTGTGAACAATATGTGAAGTCTTGAACACTATTTGAGCTATTATATCAGATATATATCTTCCTTACAAATTAATTGATGAGCCTTTAGTTTTGGAGGGGTTTAGTAGTGAAGTCATAAGGAAATGTATATAATATCTGGAATTAATAGTGGACTCTCTTAATTTAATCTACTAAGATATGCATCAAAGGAAATTGTGTCCCTTAGAAAGTTTTGAGGGGTGTATGTTTTTTTTAGGAATTTCAATATTAGCAATAACTAGTTGTATAAGAAACTTTGAAATCAATTTCAACAACATAGAATACATAGGACATAGAGCACAATTCCAACTTTCAAAAAGTTATTAGTAGGAAATTCTAGGTGGAGGTTGTTGTAGAATTGAAAATTGGAAAAAAGTTGAAAACGAGAACGCGCTACTACACATAGGGGTTTTAAGACAGTATTTGAGACATTTTTTGGGTAAATTGTCTTAACTTGAGAAAAAAAAATGTGTATTGTATTAAATATTGTCTTTAAGTGAGTGTCTCAAATTATTATCTTAAAATTTTGTTTCTATAATGACAATATATAACACACATGCATTATTATATTTTAGGAGACAATTTCATTTGTCTCTCCATAAATAATAGTTGGGATTAAAGACATAGTGCCTCTATACTGCCTTTAAAGAGAAAATATGCCTTTGATCCTAACTATTGTCTCTCTAGACACAATAAAAATTTATATTTAAAGACAATACAATATCACTTTTGTCTCTTTAGAGACAATATAAAATAATGAATCTAGAAAAAAAGATCTCACCATTGAAATAAATCAATACTAAAAGTATTTCATTAAAAATAAACTACAATATCATTGATTAATTCATGTTAGATACACAATTGTTCATATGTATAATTTTGAACTGACCAGAGATTGTTGTTATTATTTTCAGAAATATTTGTTAGTGTATGTTAGGTCCCTATAATACTAGTGATTCCCCCATTACTATTGTCATTGTAGCCCTTATTGTTATTTTTGTGCCCCTATTGTCCCCATATTTTTATTATTGTGCCCCATAGAAGCCCACTATTGTTATTTTTGTTCCCTTATATTATTATTGTTATGTCAGCTTTGATTATATTGTGACCCCTTAGACTCCTATATATAGAAAGGAGGTTTTGTCATTTGTGTCATCCAACAATTGTTCATTTGTGTAATGTAAAGGAGGTTCCCCCTTGAAGAAGCTGATTTTGAAGGCATTGATCTATCTTTTCTTTTATTTTGTGAGTTGGTTGCATAACATTTGGTATCACAGCTTTGGATTCTAGGGTTTCGCTGCTCCAAACAAGTCATCGAGGAATTTTCTCTATAAAAAAAATTTTGCAACGTTTCAAAAGCTAAAAAAAAACCCATTTGAGCTGAAATCTCTCTGAACCTTTGGTCCAAATTTTAGATCTTGTCTCACTATATTTTCAGATATATGATCCAAGGAAGTTAGGGTTTTGTAGGATTCCAAATTATATCTCAAACAGGTGACCTAAGGAAAATCGTCATAACTTTCTTTCTGAGCATTAGATTGAAATTTCGTAAGAAGTTACAGAAAAAGAATGGTTTGCAATTTTCTATGTTTAGATTTCCGGTCCTAAGGTCGAAACAATGACACATGGCACTTCGTACAAGTTTTCTCTACTGAACTAGTCTATAATCAGGTCATCGTGGGATATTTGGAATAAATCTTCCTTGGAGAATCCAATCTTCATCAGACTTGTAGGGTTGGGAAGAGGACTCATAGAGCTACTGTAGGACACACTTTTATACCTTGGAGATCTGAAATTACAGAGATACAATAGATTCAATATCAAGATACTACAAAGTGAAAAAAGGTGTGTAGTTTTTTTAAAGTTTTGTGTAAGTTTGGTTTGAAAAATTAGTTTGAAGGAATTCAGAGGGCATAGTGAAGCATTATTATCATTAATTTATGCCCCGAAGAAATAAAATGGAAACACCTAGTGAGAAACCTAAAAGCTCTAGAATGACTCATGAAGAAGAGGAAGAAATGCAACATGATATATCAAAATGACAAGACCAAGTGCAACAAAATTCACTCTCACAAAAAGTAACAGAAGCTAAGATGGATAGTTTAAAGAAAGGCGTGGAAGCTAAGATGGATGGCGTGGAAGCTAAGATTGATGGTGTGGAAGCTAAGATGGATGGTTTAAAGAAAGGTGTGGAAGCTAATATGGATGGTATAAAATAGAAACTTAAAGGCAACATGGAATATTTGAAGACAAACATGGAAGCTAAGATGGATTGTATAGAAGAAAAACTTAAAGGCAACATGGAAGATTTGAAAAATTCGCTACAAGAAATGCTTACTAATGGTGAAAGGTTAGTAAAGGAAACTCATGAGGAGAACAAAAGAAATGTTAATCATGATTTCATAGACTCTAATAGTGGATTGAAGACTCACCATGTTCCAAATATCGATATGAGGAAGTTTGATGGTGAGGACCCCGTAACATGGATACTATAGATGGAGTAATATTTTGATCTCCATAATGTGAAAAACACACAAAAGGTATGCGTTGCAACTTTATATTTGGAACCAAATCATTTTGTATGGTATCGATGGATTTGCTCTCATGAATAAATTGTAACTTCGGAAATTTTTACGGAAAAAAATGATAGCACATTATGAGGATACAAAAAGCAACACTTTTTTTAGCCAATTGATAAATCTCAAACAAAAGGGTTCAATGCTGGAGCACATTGAGGACTTCCAAAAATCGAATATAAGGGTAAGAGATATTCCATAGGAGCATGGGATTGATGTGTTCATAGCGACTTTAAAGGATAACATCCAACATGAGGTTCGACTTTGGGAACCTTATTCATTGGAGAAGGCATTCAGGTTGGCAAGAAAAATGGAAATAAAAGTTATGGCCACAAGGAGACCTACCACTCACAACTATAAAGATGGAAGTGTTATTGCCCCTAGCCTTCCACAATCTACAAGGATGACACCACAAAAATTGCAAGAAAAAAGAGAAAAAGGGCTTTGTTACAGTTGTGATAACAAATACACTAAAGGTCATAAGTGTGTTGAGAAGAAATTATTTTACATATATTGTGAAGAGGAGGAAGAAAAGGAACAAGAAACATCAAAAGAAGAGGATATACACCAGGAACAAACCCTAGAGAAATAAGAAATGAATCCAACCATATCTTGTAATGCATTGGCCAAAATTACCACTCGAACTATCAAGATAGAAGGGCATATCAGGAAGAAAAAGGTAATAGAGTTGATTGATTCGGGAAGTACCCATAATTTTATTCATTGTAAGATAGCCAAGGACTTGAATTGCTTCCTATATCTAGCACCAGAGTGTCAAGTGATGGTTGCAAGTGGAGGAACCATAAATTGCTCAAGTGTCATAATATCAAGCTATCCATGGGAGAATATGTATTGAATATCCCAATGCTTTCCATTCCAATGGGTGGTGTTGATGTTGTACTAGGAGTCCAATGG
Organism: Pinus tabuliformis; assembly: GCA_031772625.1. Classification (NCBI taxonomy): domain Eukaryota; kingdom Viridiplantae; phylum Streptophyta; class Pinopsida; order Pinales; family Pinaceae; genus Pinus; species Pinus tabuliformis. The sequence continues at coordinate 779,526,489 of CM062808.1, read as the reverse complement.
CTACAATCCTTAGGTACAATAGCTTTTAATTTTCAAAAACTTTTCATGAAATTTTCTTCATAAGGAAAGGAAGTTGAATTAAGGAGTATCACAGGGAAACCAGGAAAGATAACCATCTCTAGCAGAATGAAAAATCTTCTAAAGAAAGAACAATGAGGCATAATTGCACAATTATGTTCGCTAGAGGTTCCCACATCGAAATTATCTATTTCTCCAAATCTATAAAAATTATTGGACAATCATTCCAAGGTATTTGAGACCCCCAAAGGCCTCCTACCTATTCATGATCATGATCATGCTATTCATTTGATTCCAGGAAGTGTTCCTCCAAACATCAGGCCTTACAAATATCCCTATGCCCAAAAGAGTGAAATTGAACGTATGGTTGCAGAAATGATAGAGGCTAGTAAAATTCAACCTAGTCAAAGTTCTTTCTCTACTCCATTAGTATTGGTGCACAAGAAGGATGGGTCATGGCGCATGTGTCCGGATTATAGGGAGCTCAACAAGCTCATTATTAAAGATAAATTTCCAATTCCTATCGTTGATGAGTTATTGGATAAATTGCATGGATCAATTTACTTCACCAAGTTGGATCTTCGTTCAAGATATCATCAAATCAGAATGAAGATTGAAGACATTCCAAAAACAACATTTAGAACTCATGAGGGTCATTATGAATTTTTGGCCATGCCTTTTGGCCTTACCAATGCACCTTCTACATTTCAAGGTTTGATGAATTCCATTTTTAAACCCTTCCTTAGAAAATTTGTGTTAGTATTTTTTGATGATTTAGTAATCTATAACAAGTCTTGGAAGGATCATGTTCAACATGTTGACAGGGTGCTCAAACTATTGGAGGAGAAACAATTATATGAAAAAAGCTCCAAATGTTTCTTTGGAGTACAAGAGGTGGAATATCTAGGTCATATAGTATCTCATGAAGGTGTGAAGGTAGACCCTAGCAAAATCAAATCCATTAAGGAATGGAAAATCCCCACATCCATAAAGCATCTGCGAGGATTTCCCGAGTTGATAGGGTATTATCACAAGTTTGTTAAGAATTATAGGCGAATAGCAGCACCTCTAACAACATTATTGAAGAAAGATGCTTTAATGGACTCCAGAAGCAACGAAGTCCTTTGAACATCTTAAAGAGGCAATGTGCCAAGCACCGGTCTTAGCTACTCCAAAATTCACAAAAACCTTTATTGTGGAATGTGATGCCTCAGGGAATGGAATTGATGTTGTTTTAATGCAAGAAGAAATACCCATTGCGTTCGAAATTCATCCAATCAAAGGAAAGTATTTACACAAAGCTATTTATGAGAAGGAAATGTTGGAAATACTACATGCACTTAAGAAATGGTGACCCTACCTAATGGGAAGACACTTCAAGGTAAAAACAGATCATGATAGTCTTAAATACTTTTTAGAAAAAAGATTATCTTTAGAAGAGCAGCAAAAATGGGTCACAACTATGTTGGGTTATGACTTTGAAATCATCTACAAACGAGAATGCATTACTACACATAACATTTTAAGACAATTTTTGAGACATTTTTTGGGTAAATTGTCTTAATTTGAGAAAAAAAATGTGTATTATCTTAAATATTGTCTTTAAGTGAGTGTCTCAAATAATTATCTTAAAATTTTGTTTCTATAATCACAATATATAACACAAGCATTATTATCTTTTAGTAGACAATTTCATTTTTTTCTCTCTAGAAACAATAGTTGGGATTAAGACATAATGCCTCTATATTGTCTTTATAGAGAAAATATGACTTTAATCCTAACTATTGTCTCTCTAGACACAATAAAAATTTATATTTTAGGAAAATACAATATCACTTTTGTCTCTTTAGAGACCATATAAAATAATGAATCCAGAAAAAATATCTCACCATTGAAATAAATCAATACCAAAAGTATTTAATTAAAAATAAACTACAATATCATTGATTAATTCATGTTAGGGCACAATGTAATCAAACCACCAAACTCCTGTTTATAAGGCAAATGATCTTCCATTGAGCTAGTGCCTTTTAAAGAATTATGCAAGGAGTTATGGCTGTCCTTGAAATTGTATATATAAACATTGATTTTAAAAAAATGTTTGACACATAATGGCATAATATTGGTAAAGTCTATAATCATGCAACCCCCATTTTTAACTCAATAAAAATTAACTTATCGTTGTCTTAAATAACTTATCAGATCTACAAACCTGCAATGCATCACCACGTTGGAATTTTGTTTCACATTAATACTCACCTTTTTGATCCATTTTTTAGTTACAAACAAGTTTGTGCAAACACACAAACTTTGATTTTTATATTAACTTTGACTTGGAAAACTGTAATATTTGTTTGAAATTCCAAAATAGAATGAATCAAGATAATAAAAATCATGAATTACATGGGAATAAGTCAAAAATAAATATACCTTTTACAAAAATACACAAGTGAAAGTGGTGGGTAGAATGTAGAACAATGATATGCAAAATAAATAAATAATTTCATTATTGATACAAGATACTTATTGAAGTGTGCATAGTGAGTGTGGACCTCGACATAAAATCGAAAACCCCTTTATAAAGCACAATAATTCTTCCCATAACTTGAATGGGCATTTAACCCATCTCTGTAGTTAGATATAAAAAAAGACATCTTGGTCATCTCCATTGTGAAAATATATCCTCCCCAATTTTAATGGTTATGCAATACTTGAAAAATCAAGAATATAAATGTAATGGTGATTCCAAACTTCTGTTTGGAGTGGATCTATATCACATATGCCCAAAAAAATGTTCAGAAAGGTTAAATTGTCTAGGTCAGAAAGAATTGGTTCTTTCAGCCAATGAATCAATAAATGTGGGATGCCTTAACATGTATTATAAAACACAACTATTGAAATCCACAAATAAATAGTGCATTGCAATGTTGAATCAAATGGTACAATCTATAAGAGTGTGAAACATGTGAAGGAACCAATTGATTATGGCTTACGAAGCAATATTGTTTATTTCTATGCTCCAAGTAGTAGACACAACATCAAAGCACAAATAGACAGATAGGGCTATTTTGTAGCACTTAAGATGTTATACATTAAATAACAAATGGAGCTGACTGAATATTCACTTGATAGGCACATGCTTTTAGCATGATGATGGATAGAACTCGCTAGTAAGTTTCATTGTCGAGACTTCATCAATAAAATTATCTAACTTTGTTGACTTTGTTGTCTCATCCTTATGAGCATTGCAACCCCATACGTGAATGTTTAGTCTATGACACTTGGAGGAATTTGTGTTTAGAAATGGAGTATACCAATCAATAGCATATTATTTCTATATATTGGTTAACTCATTTATGTCCAGCTTCAACATTTCAAATAAATACCAGGTCAATAGAATGTAATATATGAGGCGGATTATATTCTAAACATAAATATCATCTTGTGTTGGAAAGTAATTGAAACATAAAATTTGTTCCTAGCCTTTTGATTTGCATCACATTAGAACCATAAAAGCAATTCCCATTGCTCCTAATATGCTCCTTAATATTTCTCTATTATCATGTTTTAAGTCAAAACCACATTCAAAAAATTTAAAGATAAGTTTATCAACTTATGGTAGGCTTTGTCAAGTATAGACCTAAGACTCTAAAAGCATGTGGTCATTGATTGAAAATGTAGGCTTGCCGAAAATTCTTAGAACCAGATCTTAAGAATTTGACATGGATGTCTAATGAGTCTCCTTGAAATCAATACAAATAGTCAAATTTCCAATGTAATGGACAAAATTCATTAAGAACTCAAGGCCAACTATTTTTGGATATGGGTCCTTAACCAAAATGCCAAACTGGCACATTCAGCAAGGTACCCACATCACTGGTAGAAATTAAACCCATGGAGTTGCATGTGGTGTTGTATTAAAATTTAAGAGGTTAGATAATCCAACTGCAGAGGGTTCATATTACCAAACATTAATTCTAAGTCCATTGGAACAATACCCATCTGGCCAATGTGTTTCTAGCCTTGCGATATGCAGTAGACTAATGAAAACATTTTATCTAGGAATAAAATCGATGCAATATCCTCTATGGGTTATTAGACCATGCCATTATCATTGAGAATAATATGCACCAGCGTAATATGCAGTATGCTAGCAATTTAATGGAATTACTACATTATGAGGTACTTGGAAAGTTGTACAAAAGCTACAACAATATTTTTAAGACAAATGTTTAGTCTCTTAGATAAAATCTTCTTGTTAAGAAGGCACATATTGTCTTACATTGAAGTATAAATTAGTTAAAGAATTGCATTTTAATCTATATAACTTGACAAGTTAGACAATTGGTAAGTATGCATAAAAATGGGTCATCAGCAAAAAAATACCTTTTTTTCAACCACTTGAATCCAGTGACGATTAGTCTCATCAATTAGAGATTAATATTTCTCTAATTTCTTTGCTATTAGTCCAACTATGTAGTTTTCAAATCCTTTATCATCCATCTCAAACTGGACCAAACATACCCAAACAAAATAAACACAATGTACTTTGCAATTCGAGTTGTATCCAAACACCACTAAAATGTTGAAGGGGATAATAAAAATGGCTCTCTAAAATAGCACGCTCTGCAGTTACTCAGTGTTCAAAGTGTAATATAAGATGGTCTCGTATTGTCTACTTTTCACTTGCATGATTCGCATGAGAAGACGCCTAAATAGAAAATTATTGAAGGCCTGGAAATGGGCTAGTTGGGTAGACTAGGCCACTAACTTCTTGGATAATCAAGCAACACCTAATAATTTGTGTAGTTGAAAGGCATAAGTTGTATTGAATGAACTAATACAAGATGAAACATGAAATCATAAAATTAGAAAGAAAGACATTGATGCACATGCAACATATATCTTAGAGACAACAAATAAAAAAGGAGAACAATAAAGTTCACAATTTATTGAACTTAATTCAAGTTAACAACTACATCATAAGAATTTGAAGGTCATACTAGACATTGTTGCAATTTATCAATAAATCCATCTAGTCTTTCTTGTAAAATGGTGGGCTATGCTTCAAAGACTGAACACAGAAACAAAATTCCAGTGCATGATATGTCATCCCACTGCCATAATCCACAATATATCCAAGTTGTTCCTTGTTCTGCAGTTTTCCAAATGTAAGTGAAGTTAATAATAGTTATAACTTCCAACTTAAAAAGACTCCTTGATTCCCAACCACCTCTTTTTATATTATATGAATAAAATTGAAATTAGACAGCTCAGAGACATTCCCTCATGACATTTTTAATTATTTACAATTGTCTGGAAGAAATAATGTGTTGATTTGGGGTAGAATCGGATGTGATCTAGCCACAAAAATTGGTGGAGAGGCTATAGCACATGAGATCTCCAAGACCCAGAAATGGTATGGGTAGAATCTAACCAGTTTGGGAGATATTAAAATAATTAATATTTTTAATGGAGTTCCTAAGTCTAAACTTAGGAAAATAAAATATTAATGTGAATTAATATAAAACTGAGTTAGAATGGTCCAAAAGTCATGGATCAAGCCAAATCTAATCTTATCCATTGATTAGAGATTTAATCTCGATCATTGATGGACCAATAAGAAAAGTATAAGAGGAGGCTTGAGGGTCAGTTGCAGAATATGAGAGAGATCAAGAACTCGATTTTCTGGGGCAAGGTTTGCTGAGGAAATTGAGTGAAGTGATCTAAGTTGTAGCTGAGGGGCAGTGAATACATAGCAGAGAGGCAAAGTTAGTACTGGAAGCATCAACGCAGAAGCCGGGAGAGGGTTGACATACAGCCAACTAGAGGCCACGCAAAGGCAGCTAGAGGCCACGGAAAGGCAGCGAGGAGTTGCGCAGAGCCTAAGGAGGGCCAGTGTGTGAGACGCAGATGCTGATGCAGAACCTTGAGATGTTGATACTAGGCTAGAGAGGTTGGCGCAAACCCTAGAGGAATATCTGGGAGATTTCATGGGACAGATTGGAGCTGGAGAGCTGGATAGGGTGATGCAGTCTCTATCAGGGTGACGCAAAGCAGCAGAAGTTGTATTGTTATTGTAGGACTGTTCATCTAGTGATTTACTTGGAATATCTATCTCCAAATGAGAGGTACTAATGCCGAGGGCATTCTTTGTTAGGTGAGCCATTTCTGACACCCTGGTTGTATTCTGAAACTTCATAGTAATAAAACCCTTGAATATTTGCACCGGTTTTCCCGCATTGGGTTTTTCTGGGGACATTAGTCCAAAAACAACTATGTCACTTGTGTGCATGTTTCTTTCAATTGATAATCTATATGTGTTGATACTGTACTTGTATTTATTTTCAGTATTTACATGGTAAATAACTTGTTAAGTAACTGAACAAGTAAGAATAAATAAATCAAATAGTACAGGAAGAATTTCTAAGGGATAGACTTAGAAATTCCAACATGGTATCAGAGCGTGGTTGCAGATCACAGGATAACTGAAGGCATCAGCCGAGCAGAGCAGCAGCAGTGGAAACAACTGTCCCAAGTGATAGAAGTTGTTCCTAGTAGAAAGCATCAAGGAATGGGTGACACAGAGAGCCTGCATCATTAGTTCGAGCCAAAAGGAGGATCAACGTTAAGGCAGAGAAGAGCAGACCTGACCTACGCAGCGCCCAGTCATCTTTCTTAGTTAGGAAGGATCGATGTTGTGGCCAGGAAGTGTAGATTGTGTCTGTGTCGGGATTGTGCAGAGCCTAGAGACTCTAACCTTTAGACTACTAGGGCATATGAGGTTGTGGGTAAGTTTCAGAGTGAAGGTGGTGGGGTATTTTGGTCAGAACAGTACCTAAAAGGGCAAGACCAAGTAGGAGAGAGTTGATGCCAAGGATTTCTAGCCAATAAATCTGGATCAGTGGTGCATATACACAAACGTTCAGAGTGGGGCATCTCAACATTGATAAAGGGATTTCGAGAATAGAAATTGAGGCTCAGAGGGAGTCAAACTGAGAACTTCTAGATGAGAAATAGAGAGACTTGAAAGACTTGAAAGAGGAGTAGTGAAATGGCAGTGAATGGGATAAGAGATCAGGATAGACTGGATGGAGATTCAAACTTCGTAGTCCGGAAGGCCAGGATCTTGTCCATTCTAGACAAGTATCGCATCAAACACTTCGCCTTGAAAACAATAGCGATCCCAGTTGACCCAATTGAAAATGACAAGTACGAGGAGGCAATGGCCAGGGTAAAGTGCATCATCCTTGATGGTGTCAAGGATCATGTGGTGCCACATATTTCCGAGAAGGAAACAACAAATGAGATGTGGGAATCCCTAAAGAAATTGTACCAGCATACTTCCATGGATAGGAGGATGTTACGTGAAAATTAGTTGTGGTCATATCAGATGCAGAAGGGAGAGCAGATATATGTCTTCCTCAGTGGATTGAAGTAAATCCATGATCAGCTAACTTCAACAGGGGCCACACCGAATCAGGAACTAATGGTGAGGATCACATTGAATGCAGTCTTAGATGATTGGGAAGTATTTGTCCAGAGCATACTGGGCAGGATGAGACTTCCAGATTGGGAGGAACTATGGGTGGCTCTTCATCAAGAAGAGATCAGACGGGTGTCCAAGGCAAGGAGTAGTTGAAAAGGGGTTAGAATCAAGAAGGAGGAAGAAGAAGATGCCACTCTCACATCTGTGGGAAAGCAGGAAAAAATAAAGAAGAAGGACCTCTCCAAGATCAAGTGCTTCCATCGTGGGGAACTAGGTCACTATGCGAACCAGTGTCCTAGGAAGAAGAGCAAGGGAGAGGCTTCTGAGACCAAGGCTGCACCGACTAAGGTGAAGAAGGAAGTGGAGATTGATGACAACTGTGCCATGAGTGCTCCTGCACCTCGAGAGAAGAGGTGGGGAGACATCGAGCTGTAGTCAGATGGACTACAGGTGATGAGGGGAAGGATCCTCGAGGTACCCAACCTCTTGGATTATACCTTGCTACGGGAGCCTCGAAGAGGAGTAGTAGGACTAGCAGATGTCGGTAGAGATGGATGTGGATGAGGCGACGGAGGGTGCTATAGTGCAGGAGTCCTGGGATATCATGAGGTAGTAGTGCGAGATGTATGGATCTCTTGCAGCAGTGCAGAGGTCAATAAAGGGAGCACTTGTTAGGGAAAAAGGGAGCTTCAGCATCAGGAGTGTTTCTAGCTTGACAGAGATGTCAAAATTGGGAGGATCAGTTATGTACTTCTCAATAACTGAGTTGCAGTGCAGAAGTTAGTAGTGGCAGTGTTATAGGTAGCATGATGTAGCATGATGAGAGGGGATGCAGTGCAAATGTAGTAGTGGCAATGGAAGGGCCCTAGGAAACAGCACGGATGCCGAGGGAGCTACCGTACGGATGTCGCAGTGGCAGTGACAGGGCCATAGGTAGTAGTACATAATGCAGCAGTGCAGAGGATGTTGTGTGGGGAGGCCTAGCATCAACACAAGGACCGATGTTGGATGATCAGGGTGATACTTAGTGAGGAGTATTGTTACACAACATTTTGTCACTGTCCCTGTACTCCCCATTCCTTGATCCTGGAGGACCTCTACAGTGAACCCTACATGCTTTCCCTTCATGAAGAAACTCCCATTGTGTCCCTCTTCATGAGTAGAACAATTCCCTTTTGCACCATTTCCCCAAAATCTTCTGTTTTTCCCAATTTACAAGGCCGACGCTAATGACCTTTGTCCTCCTCGCACCGGTATGTCGGGATTAACACTGTCCCTAGCATCGATCAGAGCGACTGAGCTTTTTTCCAGTCGCGTTGATCCTCTTATGGAAAGTTTTTTAAATAAGGAGCCGAAGCTTCCAGCTCTAGAAGCTCGTAACGGAAGTCTGGAAAATGGTTTGGCTAGATGGGGTCGAGAATGTCAATTTGGGCTCCTTTCCCTTATAAGGATGGAACTACCTCAAGAGATAATATCTTCTCCCATGAGAAGAGGATCCATTTCCCATCCATTCATGTTATATAAACCTCCATTTTCCCCAAACACAAGCTAGTGTTAATGTTGGTGTGCTAGTGCTAATTAAGTTGGGAGTAAACAAGAAGCTATTCATAGTTGTAGCTCTCTAGTTATGTGAAGGAGAAGTGTGAATTTGGTTTAGTATGAAGCCTAAAGGGAAGAGCTTTAAAAATATCATTGTTGAGGCCATCATGGAATGCTAACGGAAGTGAGTGGGAACCTGGTTTTGTCGAAGGAGAACAACAACTTCAAGACAATGGTTGTAATCTCTTCTTGATTCAATATATATGCAACTATCGATTGATTTCCAACATAATGTGTCATCTTATATGTTTATGGCTTAATGTTTCTTGTCTATTATCACGGTTGTTGTTTGTTGTTGTTTACATGTTTCAGGTGTTTGAAGAAGGAAACGAGAGATAGTTGGAGCAAGCAAGCAAGGTCATCATCAAACATGATAAGTGTACTAAGAGGTAGGCCCTCTTAATTGGTTCTAACCTAAGGAAATATTCCATAGAATGTATCGATTGTGGCTAGACCAATTATCGGGCTAGAGGAATTGTTTATTTCCGCACTCGTAATTTTACTTCACCACAAATTGGCGACCATACTGGGGAGCCAATCCTTCTGTTTGTTTGCTTGGAATTTCATGGTTTTGTGTGAAATTTTCTAGTTCCACTTTTTCCCTTTGGTTCTGTTTGTTTTCCTTTGCTTATTGGTTTGAGTTTGAAATTCATAGTAGCAAGTCTGGTCCCAACTTTAAAAAAAAAAAATCTTGGCTTCCTCGCTCAACGCGCTTAATTCGCTGACAGTCATGCCGATTAGTGTGATATGCCAAGAAATAGTCATGTCGACCCCCTTCTGGCACTTGTTGTCAGTTAGGCAGTCACGCGGATGCCTGTAAGTGAAGATTAGGGTTTTCCCCAAATCTTGGCCAGTGTGTTTTGCTCTCATGATTTCAACCCTATAAGCCTTTTGGATCGTCTTCTCCCTAAATAGAAAGTTGTTTTTCATTTGGTTTGTTTTCTTATTGATTTGTCATCTTTCTGCTTTATTTCTTGGGTCATTGGATAGTTAGTGGCACTAGGGCATTTATATTGACATCCATTCAGCTGATTGTGAACTCAGTGAGTCAAGTTGTTGGTGCATTTACTACTTGCATTTCGTTTGCTGATCCAGGTGGATGTTGGTGGCCACCCACCTATCCCATTTGGACCCCACAACTGTCTCTTTCAGTCTTTTCACTTTCCTAAATTGTAGCACAGTTTACTATTTTTAGCAGTTTTTCGGCTCCTGAACTTCCAGAGTTGTTTTGAGGCCCTAAACGACGTTTTTTGGGAGTTCTGGGGGCAACATGGGTCCATGGACCGATGTTTCCCTTCCCAAAGTGGTAGTTCTCGGATAGATCTTTCTAACGAGCTATCGTACGCATCAAACGGAGATCGTATGCCAAAGTTACAACCCCGGGAAATTGATGTACCAATTTACCCAAACGGGGCCCATAGTTTGGCGTTTCATCTTCTAGGGTTAGGTTTTGGAATGTTAAGGGTTTTCCATTATTTCTCAACAATAAATAGGCCTTCGAGCCTCATTGTAACACAATTCAGAACAGTTCAGAGGCATGTAGCCACCACATCTCTTCTCAAAGATAAGCTACCATCGCCCTAGCTAGTTTATTTCCATTACTGTTTGTAAGCATATTTCAGTATTTTACATTAATGAAATGAAGTATTATTTCCGCTGCATATCTATGTTTATGGTTATCTCTGTAATTTGTTGCGTTCTTGTTTAAGTCCAGATTAGTGGTATCAGAGCGGTCTACTTTTTTCCCTGTTTTTCTTTGCATGTCCCCAACGAGGTCGGGATATAAGGAGTTAGGGCTTGAACTGGTCAAACCTTTGCAAGACCAGCCTCGCAAATCCAGACGACCTCCCATGGCGGATAAGAAGAAAGACGAGGGGGCAGGAGATCCTATCAAAATCTTGCTTGAAGAAGCCCTCGAACGGCAAAGGAATGCGATGAGGAATAGCTTTGCGCAGATCCTTCAGAGGCTACCCAAAAGCGATGCATCGGCTTCCAGCAGCTACTCTAGAAATGCCACGCCTTTTAAGGTACAATTTAATTTTGAAATCCCCATATTCGAGGGTCAAATAGACACAGATGCTGTAGATAAATGGTTAAATCTGCTAGAGGGTTATTTTTCTGTTCATGAATTTTCGAGTCGGGAAAAGATTGTTTTCGCTCTTCTCAAAGCAGCCCCCCACGTCAAGGACTGGTGGGAAACCTACTGCGAGCAAAAGGATGAAAGTACAGGCTCACTGTTTTCAGCCGCACCCACTTGGAATGACTTCTGGGATGCCATCAAGGAGCAATACTACCCTGTCAAAAGCTATGAGGACAAATACATCAAATGGACCACACTGTGGCAGGGACGAGACCAAGATGTGCTGGAGTTCACAAACATTTTTCATACCTTTCACACATAGTTGGGTATCAAAGATTCTGAGCTACATCTGGTACTCAAGTACCACGGCTGCCTGCACAGATACATCCAGGAAGAGATGGAGTTCTCGAACATCTCCTCACTCGGCACAGCATACCGATACGCTGTCAAAATCGAGCAAAAGTTTAAACAGAAGAAGCGAGACTTTGGATCTGCAAATCCGAAACCCAAAGGACAAAGCCAAGGTGAGGTGACCCAATACAACCCCTCGAAGCCGCAAGAAAAGAACAATGCCACGAAGCTGAAGAAGGACACAACAAAGTGGTGTGAGTTCCACAAGAGTCCCACTCATAGCACAAGTGAGTGTCGGACCAAGCAGTCGCTGGTGGCTGAATTGAAGGCTTCCGAATCAGATGCATGTTCTAACCCTGAGCTAGAACCCGACAAGGGGAATGGCAAAGGGAAGCAGATCATTGATGCAGATCCCAGTGCCACTGTTGCCATCGCCAAGATCCAGAAAAATGAGCTTGAAGATCCAAAGGAGGGGGAGCGTCTTTTCCACTCACAAATGTGGGTGAAGGGTTCGCCGCTGCAATTCATTGTCGACAGTGGCAGCCAAAAGAATCTCATTTCAGTAGAAGTCATGAAGCGGTTGGGTCTACTGACTACACCACATCCACAGCCGTACAATATCGAGTGGCTTCATGAAGGACGAGATCTCAAAGTTCGCTAGCAGTGTCGCCTTCCCTACAGCATCAAGCCCTTCACAGACGAGGTATTGTGTGATGTTACACCTCTGGATGTTTGCGATGTACTATTAGGCCAACCATACTTGTTGAGGTGACATGCTGTGTATGAGTCAAGGCCTCGCGCTGTCATTATTTCTTTGAATAATTCATTATACAGGATACTGGAGGTAGCCCCACCTACTGCCACTTCTTTGATCGCTACTAAGAAAGGCAGCAAGCTCATCTCACAGACTAGGAAATTTATTTTCTATCTGGTTTGCTCCGAAAGTAAGGGGAAGATCGTTGCTACATCCATGACCCCCGCAAAGGGTTCCTCCATGCAATAGCAGGAGCAAAGGGATACGGTCATGACAAAACACAGGAACAACTTCTCCTCACGCACAAGGGTACCACACAAGCTTCAAGTGGGCAACAAAGTATGGTTGCATCTGCAGAAAGAACGCCTTACAAGAGCCCATCAGAAGCTCCGACCACGCTGACATGGTCCTTACACCAGCACCAAGGCTGCGGGGAATAATGCCTTGGCGCATAACATTCCTCCATTCCTTCATTTGCACCAACTATTCAATGGGTACCATCATCAACCATGCTTCCCACCATTTCTGGACACATTAGAGATTAAAGAACAGCTCATCAGAGACCTAGATCAGCAAAAGCTTCCTCATCTCAGGGAGGAACTCAACACAATGGGGACCATTGCTTCCTAAGGGGGGAGGAATGATCCAGGTGGATGTTAGTGGCCACCCACCTATCCCATTTGGACCCCCATAGTTGTCTCTTTCAATCTTTTCAGTTTCCTAAATTGTAGCACAGTTTACTATTTTTAGCAGTTTTTCGGGTCCTGAACTTCCAGAGCTATTTTGAGGCCCTAAACGACATTTTTTGGGGCCCAAAAGTGGTATTTCTTGGATGGATCTTTCTAACGAGCTATCTTACGTGTCAAACGGAGATCGTATGCCAAAGTTACGACCCCGGGAAATTGATGTACCAATTTACCCAAACAGGGCCCATAGTTTGGCATTTCATCTTCTAGGGTTAGTTTTTGGAATGTTAAGGGTTTTCCATTGTTTCTCAACAATAAATAGGCCTTCAAGCCTCCTTGTAATACAGTTTAGAGGCATGTAGCCACCACATCTCTTCTCAGAGATAAGCTACCATCGCCCTAGCTAGTTTATTTCCATTACTGTTTGTAAGCATATTTCAGTATTTTAAATTAATGAAATGAAGTATTATTTCCGCTGCATATCTGTGTTTATGGTTATCTCTGTAATTTGTTGTGTTCCTATTCAAGTCTGGATCATTTGCGGTCTTGCTACAACTTTGACCTCCATTACACAAGTTCGAAAAGTTTTCGTTTGCTTGTCTAAACGTTTCTTTTCCGGCATGGATCACATTGCTTGTCTTGTTTTTGGTAAAGTCAGTGTTTCATCAGTTTGAAAGAGATTCTCTTTTGGTGTTTTCATTTTCTTGAAGAGCTAACTGTCTCGAAAACTTTTTCATTGAAGTGTTGTATGAGAAAAATTTATTTCATTGTTTCATGAAAAGTATAAAATTCTAGTTTGTTGCATCATTATGCTACAATAGTTAGCATTATTGAAGACTAGGATTGCATTGGCATTTGAAAAGAAAAATAACTCTCTTTGCTTTTGAAAGGGTTGTTAGAAATGTACTTGTCAGAAAATTAGGAATTGGAATGTATTTTTGATTAGTTTATTTTCTCAAAAAGTGAAGTAGTGAAAGATCATTTGGCTTTCAGTTACTTGGTTGTCTGCATTTGATTGTGTGTTTTCTACCCTCTCTAGTGTAGAAAATTCATCGAATTGAAAGGGTCTTGTCTCATTTAGTTGCATTTAGGGTTTTTCGAGTCACATCACTAAGGCCTGAAAACTAAGACATAACTCAAGATAAAATTTAAAATGAACTCAATTAACCTAAGGCGCATTTGAATTCTAACAATCACGTTTAGAAGGTCTAGGCTAGAGACGTGTTCTGGCATCTTTAAACCTAGCAGTTGTCGTTAGCTTCAGAACTAGATAGTGTTAGTACGGATTTGTGCTCCCCGTACCATCAAGTATATAACAAGAGACCCCTCTAGGCTGCAATCCTTTATCCATAGGAAGCTGAGTCAGCCACCTTGAAAACGTGATACACCGAACATAGCATTCGAGGAGATTGCCTGCTCGTACTTCTCAGTTCGCCGGGAGGTATTCTTGATCCTTTTTACCTAGATCATCCAGAGTAGTCATTTGATCTTTTTGACTCATTAAACTTAAAATATCATTCGAGTGCTTTTCCTTTCGAGCTCGTTTCCAATCGAAAGTGATAGAGTCATCTTTGTTTATTTCTCGACTCTTAAAACATGAAAGACCACTAGTCTATTTATGTGTCTTAATAAATTTATTTCCCATGATCTTATAACATCTTGTTAGTATTTCTAGACCAAATCTTGAGTTTCCCTTAAAGAACTTTTTAAAGCCTTGAATTTTATCTCTCTCTTTTCCTATTAACTAAGACCAGGTCATCGTGGCTGAACCATCTGGTTCACCTAGTTCCTCTTCCTCTCCTACGTCTGAAAGATTGCCTGAGGAGACTTTTCTTAAATTACCAGAGTCACTCGATGACCAAGGTGTTGAAATCGAAATTGTTTTGAACATTAAACCTTTGTGATCTCATCCTCCACCTACTTCTGATTCTCGGTCACCTGCTCATTTTGGCCTGGAATCTCTAGACAATCCCGTTCAAACTCCTAAGAGTTCGCCAACCAGTGAAAGTCAGCTTGGACTAGTTATCTATCCTACAAATCCTTTGTTTGACCCTGTTGTTATATCACTGCAGCTTTCGTACAATCTGTACAATCAGCCAAGTGGTCCTTTGGAATAATACCCATGTACCTCTTTGGTCGTTCGTTGTCGTTTGTTCCCATATATGGAACCCGAAGGTGATGCTCCAGTCACCTCTCTAGATGACTCGGAAGTTTCTACTCCACACACTGTCAAGGAGGAAGAACATCCTTTTCCTCTTGAAGGTTTCCCCTATATAGGAGCATTCCCGTCAGTGTGCATTGGGAATTTCCACCTAATTATGTATCCTTGGCACAATTGGTTTCAGGTACACCTAATGCATCATCACTTTACCATAATCCTATTTGGGCATCTGGCGTCGTGCCTAATATAGGTCCGTTCATTACGAAATCGACCTCCCAACAAGCCACTACCTCAGTCCCGGTGCAACACACCGTTTTGAACCCTCTTGTATCGTTCATCCCATTTACCCGTCCGGTTCAACCGGTGGTTTTTGTCAGTTCCTCAATCCCTTTGGTCAGTGGCCAAGTTGTGCCACCACCTGGAGGGCAGGGTTTGAATGTTTCTATGGTGTCAGACACCACCAATGTGAGTAGCTCACAAGCTCACATGCTTGGTATGAACCTATTGATGCCTCTAAAATTGTTGCATCAACATCGGGGAAAACCACCCAGTCCGGACCTTAAAGCAGCTCCTTTTCCGTTTGGTGTGGTGGCTCCGACTGGATGTAATGGGACCAGTTTCCTAGTGATATATGAGTTGATGGATGATTGGTTTGTAATGTTTAACGGGAGTGATAAGTGATCAATTATAAAGTGCAAAAATTATACAAAGGTAATTAATCTATCCCAGGCATTCTTCTCTCAATGTGATTCTTGATTGTTTTTATTGACAAGTAAACATGAAGATGACTTACTCATAAATAAAAATATGCATTCATATTACAATTACTTTGTTCAATTAGTTGAGCAAAGTAATAATTAAAACGTTATCGCACTAATCGTAATATATAACTAACATATATATATATATATATGAAAGATGACAATTCAGAAACATTCAATAGTGATACGTTAAAGAATCGTTGTAGAAACATATACACATCAATAATAGCAAAGTTTGATAGATGTTAATTCACATAGAAAAATAAAATGAAAGCATAGATAGTAGTACCGTATGCATTTGAGTCTCCTCCGATGTAAATCACATTCAAATTCTGCCTTCTAATTTGGGAATACTTTCATAGGAAGCAAAAGTGCATATCTCATAAAAGCCTTCTTTATCAAAATTCAGAATTCAAGTCCAATCTTTTATAAAAATAAATATATCAGAAGCATAGTAGTGCAACTCCCAAAATTCATTCTTAATACAAAATTCAGGACCCTTTCTAAAAACATGAAAGGGTATACAAATACTACAAAAATAACAAACTATGAAAGAAATATGCTATGCGCTGGTATAACCAAAACATAAAAATATGGAATTTCCAAATAGCAATGTTGTAGTCAGTTGAAAGGATTCATTGAATCGGCTTATCTTCTTGTGATCGTAGTTAACAAATGGCAAGCATTGGTTGGACCTCTGGTGGCTGACTTATAAGAGAATGTAACTGAGCTGTAAATGTCGCATCGGCAAGTATGGGGATCATGTGGTTGATCGCATCTGTAAGACATTTCATCGCCATTTGCTGACTATGTGGTTTTACAAGAAAAAACCAAAAAGTTTCCCATGTTAAGCTATGAATGCCTCCGATCAGTTTCTCTCTATGCGTCAGCTCCAGTTTCCACTGTTGTTCTAATGATTTCATCTATGGGAGTTTTCCTGGAGAGCATTATGTTATTAGATTACATAAATACAGACTATTATTGATTAATTCAATCAAATTATTTGTCGCTGATCTGCATCTGGATGTAGCTCTCTCAGCTTTCATTAACTGAGATTCCCATTCGGAAAATAGAATTTCTTTATGTGACTGTTGTATCTTTGGCAGATTAGCAGCTCTTCCTTCATTTGAATCTTGCGAAGATAGAAACTTATTTAATCTTTCATCTTCCTTCTCTAACTCAAGCCTTGCATCCATTGATTTATTGATCATAGCTACTAAGATATCACATAAAGGAATAGCCAACGAGATATTATAACACAGAAGGTCCAACTGCTGAGATAGAGCTTTGGTCATCTCAAGGGCTTCAGTGTTGAATTATTCTACCTTGGGATATCCTTTGAATCGCTCTATTTGATCCTTCATTTAAGCGATTTACTCTTCTTTTGATTTATTCAGCTACTCGTTCAATAGCTGTAGTTTGTTCAATGCTTGGGATAACTCTTGTTGCTTATGGATGGCCTGTTCATCAATTTTCTTCTTTTCATTAATTAATTTCTCATTGAATTGTTCATTAAGCTGTCTCTACTTCGCCAACTGCTGTTCAAGCTGCCCTATTTTTTGTTGCCATTCTACCGAGTGTGCCTCTAGCTGAATGATCGTCTGGCCTTTTTCTTTCAATAAATTATTAACCTCTCAAACCTTATCTATTGTTGTCGCTATATATGCTCCGACATATTGAGAAAGTTTGGTTAAATCTTCGGAGGGATTTATTTCCTCCCTCCATACCACATTCATCATTTCCATCTGAGGAGCCAAAAGAGGAGAGTGATCAATTTTCATCTTCTTCCTCTTTCTTTTGACTATAGCCCTATGCTTAGGGATGTAGAAGACATCTAGTGCTGGTATCTCTTCTATATGAAAAACAATTTCATCAGTGGGATTTTCAGGGATAATCTCTATGTCCTTATGAAGCTTGGGTGGGCTGCTTGTTCCTGCAATCGGAACTATGTTGACTAATGTTTTTTGTGCCGTAGACACCTCTGGTGTAGTGAACCCTTGGGTGTTCTCTAGATTACTGATGACAAAATCAAATTGTTCCCACTCCTTGATCAACTTAGGGTCAACATTAATGTGTATATCAAGGGGTTCACTAACTGTTACCTGTTTTTTCTCCTGTTCTGGTGTATTTTTCTTCTCAGGAACCTTCTCCATTTCGGGAGCATTCTTAGTGATTTTTTGTTCACTGTGGCTTTGTGGTTTAACCGTTGAGGTTGTAGCTAATAAATCTAAAGGCAGGGTTTCCAATCTCTGGGCCCTAAGCCTATTGAATTTTTCTAATCCTTCTATTCCCAATTTATTCTTAGCCAATCCTATGACCTGGAAAAATAGTTCTGCTGAAGAAAACAAGTCGTCAAAGCTATCCTCTTCATGATCAAATCTGGCGATTTTAGCCTGAGAAGTAACATTTGTGGCAACATTTTTAGGGTCATACTGCCTTTTTGGAATAGTTGCAAGATTTAACAACTTGATTTTCTCAGCCTCTTTCTCTGCATGTTTATAATTATGCAGGGTAAAGGCACCACACCGAAGGGGAAATGTAGGCCATATGTGTTTTTTTGAATCCCTAAAGGTCTTTGACATTCCTGCAACTGTTATCTGATATGCTAATTCCCGGGCCAATAGTTTATCGGGGATGTACAGAGGAAGAACATGAGGATCAGTGAGACTGTTGAAAAGCCTTATATAGGTGAATTTCTCTTCTCCAAACCAACTACCCATTGTTGTTAGGTCAATTGTTTCTTCCTCAGATATCCTACGGGCAGGTTTATTGAATAAGGAGTAATGTACAGGAAGAATAAAACCATTACAAATTCTATACAAATGGTTCTTATAATGAGCTTTCCATAGTTCTTTGTGATAGATGTGAATGGGATTGGGATCCTGGGGAGTCCATTTCCATCCAAGAATGGGGTATTCGGAATTAAAACAGATGGTGTCCATTATGTAGGCACTGAAGTAAAAAGGAGGTATCACCTGGGAAACCACATACCTCTTTATTCTATATTCAAGTATCTCGATGGCCATTTTGTCAGACAGAATGTTTGCCCAGTCCATGATATAGCCATGAACTGCAACTTCCATTAAAGGAACCATATCTATAGAGAACTTAGTAGAATTATGGACTCCCCAGAGTCTACATATCATTGCACCCACATAACAATAAGGAGAGGCTAACGAATCAACAGAGTACATACCCGATGTCTCGTTTTTGTGCTTGGTAGGGAAGTGTTTCCATTGCCTGATAGGGTCTGATTGAATGTCATTTTCCTTCACAAAATCATTTAAGAATGCTTTATTATAATACTTCTCTGGCTTGGGTAAATGATACATTTGTCTGAGATCCTCTGCTCTAAATGACCCGAACACTTTTCCTTCAGCTGTACTAAACATCCTGTCTATAGTTGGAATGCTTTCAACAATCCATCTAACTACGTCATTATATGGCAAAACCTTGGGACGCGCTACTATCCTGTGTAGGTATGAGCAGGCCAATTCTTTCAATGTATTTTCTGATTTGCTGGTAGAATCCTCAGTAGCTTCTTCTTCGAGTTCTTCAAGCTCTTCCGCTTCCAGTAAATTATAGATACTCTCCCAGCTTGCTTTTCCTAAACTGAGGCAAGTCGTATCTGATATCAATCCTTTCTTATTCGGATCTGGTTCTTTAACTGCGACAGGGGCCTTGGCTTTCTTCACTTTCTTTCCCATCTTTTCCGGATTCATAAGTTTAGAGAAGCTATGCACAGACAATGGAAAATGTAACAGAGATATATTTCTGCTGAGAGCTTAATACAGAAATGAAAACAGTTAAGGAATTCCACATATGATAAACCAAATGTAATTAAGGATCACCACGGGTGAAATCCCCGAAGGATTCACCCTTAACTGTGAAATTAATAACCATCATTGCCGCTAATCGTAATAAACAAATGTCATAATTACCCATCACATCGGTCATATGCTTAATGATCCTTTCAAGCGTGTCTTTGGAGTTTCCCGATCAGCGATCAACGAAAAATCGCGAATCGAAATCAAGAGTTTCAATGGGTCGGGCTCAGCGTTTCAGACTAAAAGCTCTGATCGCAATAAAGGAAAATATAATAAGGTGGGGTATGTTCAGCGAATAGTTTGGTTTATTGCTTTTAAAATTTATATTCGCAAACAATACCTTTTAATGAGGTTCCCTTGAAATGAGCGCCTTTATTTTTAATATCACAATCAGAAGATTCAAAGTCATCCTTGCTATGTGTTGTGTGATACCTCTGACTGCCGATTATGATTACGTTATCAGATTAGAGGTTTTAATGAGGACCCTTTTTGAGTGCATCATTTTATCATTGCGATATGTAATCTTCGATCGCTTTATTGCATCGGAGAGTTACTTATGATGAATTTTCAAAAGGATATTTCCCATTTTATCAAAAATTTTAGAGTAATAACTCTATTGCATCGTGCCTTTTGTATGGTTTGATTAACGTCAAGAAAGCGGTTTTATTAAATCACTAATTTTCTAAGTTTTTTAAAAAGGGACCCATTTCTAATTAAAGTTTTTTTTGTAAAAATTTTAAGAAATGGGGGGGTTGTTGTACAGCACAACAATTGGCGATTCACTGGAAGAAACAATTATCTCTGAGAAAGTAATGCAATATTCTAACTTTCTTTATTTGAAAACCTTTGAGTATAGAGAAAATCTAAGAACAACTAGATAATCATGAACTTTGAATATAATGAAAAATGTTTCTGCAATCTTTTTCTCATCTTGAAAATAAAAACATTCTAAGTTTATTTAAGCCTTGATTGGTTAATAAAGATAAAACAAGAATATTTCTCCAACTTAGCTTATATAATGATTCCATTGTCATAGATAGAGCCTCTGCTACCAGCAAACATTTATAGTCTCGACGAGGTTACCTTTTAACCATTCAATCATTCATTGTCCCATCCATTTTAGAGTATAATTTCTAAGAGTAAATCCAAAAAGATATGTTTCCACATATTTTCTTTATTGCATCTTCCATTTTCTTTATTTTTATTTTTAAAAGATAAAAAGCCATTGTCCTGGTTTGGTGGCTAGCTATTGACAATATAATTCACTGGTTGTAATTGAACTGAACAAGCTGGCTCGTGATGAGACCCCTTGTCTTATAATTATAAGCCATTACCCTATTTTGATATTTTGTATTGGTAATGTTAGTTTAATTAGTTCCCTATGATCATGGTAAGCAGGCTCGTAAAGAGATCTCTTATCTTTTATATCAAACATATTTTAGAATTACACTCTGAAAAATCACAATCTTTGTGGATGGGTGAATGATTTACTCCTTAAGAGAATATGGATGACAGTGTAAGAGTTGTAGATGCTAAGTTTGGATAGGCCTTTGCTTTTTTATAGATAACCTCATTTGGGCTTTAACAACTTGGAATGATTTACAGTGTTTTTAATATTTGAAAAGATCTTACAAAAATAAAAGAGGTTTTCAGAGTTTAATTTTATCTAATTCCCTAGAACTTCCTTATTTTCCTTTAAGTCTTCGATTTATCAAAAGTAAATATTAACACTATTTTCTTTAAGCAACCTTCAAAACAGTAAAGGCTAATAGAAGGTTATTTAAAACCTTATTTTTCTAACAAACAAACACAACTGAAAATTCAAACAAACACAACTGCAAATTGAATATTTACAAATAAGAAGGGGTTACCTCCTTAAGTAAAGAATTTCTTCAAGATAAGCCCATTGACAGGAAGAGAATATCTCTTTCCTGATAGATCTTGCAATATGAATGTTGATGGGCCTATCTTCTCGATGATTTGAAACGGTTCTAGCCACATTTTCTGAAATTTAGTGTGTTTACCTTTATCTTCGTGGGCTTTGTCCCATTTCAAAACAAGATCACCAATTTGTAAAAGTTTTGGGCCGGTAGAAATTGTATTAAAAGAAGACTTAACAACCTATTGATGCTTTGCATGTGTAATTCTGGCCTTTTCCCTTTCTTCTTCTAATTTAAGGATTTGATTATATCTCAATTGAATAGAAGATGAGGGACTTTCTTCAATAAACTGCACTAAGGCTAGAGATGGGAGTGCTAAGTTTGCTGGTATGACAGCTTCCTTTCCATACAATATATTGAATGGAGAATTGCCTATTGAGGCCTTCTGCATTATGTGATCTGCCCATAATGCAAATACTAAAAACTTGTTCCAATTCTTTTGATTCTGATCAACAATTCTCTTAATGATTTTGATCAAATTTTTATTGGTGGATTCTGCTAAACCATTACCCTGAGGGTAGTAGTTAGCAGAGTATTTCAATTTAAACCCTCTTTTAATAGCAAATTCAAGTATGGTATTTCCAGAGAAATAAGATGCATTATCGAAATGAGAGCATTAGGTACGCCAAACCTAGTAATGATGAACTGATCTATGAAGTTGATAATTGCCTCAAAGTTTGCTACCTTCAAAGGAATTGCTTCTACCCACTTTGTAAAGTAATCTGTGGCTGTAAGGATATATCTGTGCTGCTTGGATGAATGTGGTATAATTTCTCTGATGATATCTAGTCCCCATTGTTCAAAAGGTTGTTCAATGTTGACTGGTTGCAAAGGAAAAGTTGGCTTTCTTTGTCTTCCAGTGGAAGTTTGACATGTTCTGCATTTCCTTACATATTCATGGGTATCTTTAAATAATGTAGGCCAATAATAACCAGCATGTATAATTTTGTGAGCTGTTGTATCACCTCCAAAATGTCCACCTGCTGGACCATCATGTAATTCCTACAAGACCTTCTGTGCTTCAGTTTTTTCAAGGCATCTTAATAAAACCAAATCATAATTCCTTCTAAACAACACATCATCAATAATCTCAAAGTTTTTAGCTTTCAGTCTTATGGCATGTTTATTTTTATAGGAAAGATTAGAAGGAGCATATCCATTTTTCAAATAAAATATCAAATCTGCATATTGAGATTCAGGATTGATGGTACTTATCTCATTGATCTCCTCAATATTGTTTGAACCTTCATATTCCTGAATGTTAGAAGCTCCTGCTAACAACCTGCAAAAACCTTGACCTTTGACAATCTTCGCTGGTTTAATGTCCAAATCATATTCTTGTAATGTCGTGACCCAGTTTTCCCTCTTCTCTCCCAATTCCCTTTGGACTAACAATTGTCTCACTACTGAAAAAGGGACTATTACTTTTGTATGAGTCTTTAAGAGGAAGGGCCTAAAGTGTTTAATGGATTTGAACACAGTGAAGGCTTGCTTTTCTACTTCGGAGTAATTAAGCTCAGCACCTTGAAGATTTGAACTAAAAAATGATATGGGTGCTTCCATGTTTTGATCATTGATTTGTGTCAACACAGCTGCATAGGAAGTATCGAATGCCAAAGTGTATAAAATAAAATAATTGGAAAAAATGTGAGTGTTTAATGCAGGACCATTTATGATTGCCTATTTGATTGAATCAAAAGCTTCCTTTTCTTTATGCCCCCATTTAAACACTGATTTTTTCTTGATCATGGCTTGTAATGGTAAAACAATCTGTGAAAAATCTGGAACAAATCTTTTTACAAAATTTATTTGACCTAAAAATGATTGCATCGATTTTTTATTGTGTGGAAGTGGAATATCAAAAATCTCCTTGATCCTTTCTGGGTCGCTATAAATACCATCTTTTGAGACAATAAAGCCTAAGATTTTACCTTGATCGAGAGAGAAAAATTATTTCTTAGGATTCAATGAAATCCCATACCTTTTACAGCGTTCGAAGATTTGTTTCAAATCATGTAAATGATTTGCCCTTTTCTTAGAGAAGACAGTAATGTCATCCAAATAGACAACAACTGACTTATTAATTAAACCTTTGAATGTTATATCCATTGCTCTCTGGAAGGTAGCTCCAACATTAATCAAACCGAAAGGTATATTTTGGTAGGCATATGTTCCCCACTTAGTTCTGAAAGTAGTCTTGAGTTTATCATCTGGATGCATCAATATTTGGTTATATCTAAAAAAACCATCCAAGAAAGACATTGATTCGGAACCTGCTACTGAATGAAGAGTTTGCTCCATTGTTGGTAGTGGGAATTTATCCTTTTGGCAGGCCTTGTTAAAATTCCTGAAATCAATGCAAATTCTAATGTCATCGTTTTTCTTTCTAACAGGTACTAAGTTAGAGACCAACTTTGAATGTCTAACAAGGAAAATTATCTTAGCCTTAAAGAGTTTATTTAACTCCGCTTTAATCTGACTTTCTAAATTCGGATGAATTTTCCTCAGTTTTTGCTGTACTGGGTTCTCTTCGGATATCATTGGAATTGTGTGCTGTATGATGGAAGTATCATATGTTTTTAAGTCATCATAATTCCATGCAAAAACATTTTTGTATTATTCAAAAGTCTGATAAAGGCAAGCCTTTCTTCTGAAGTAAGTCCTAATCCCATATTAATATTTGTGGTTTGGCCTCAGTGCCAAGATTTATTAATTCAAACCTCAAAGTAGAACTTTGAAGTTTTTGAATTAGTAACTTGCTTAAACCTATCCTTGATGTCATGTAAATCCTGAAGCTTGACTACTGATATAGGTATGGAATTTTCTTCAAGTCTTTGTTTCATTTGAAGATCATGAGCACTCTCATGAATAATCTGATCATCATAGGATTTCTCAGAAGTTAAGAAATTCAAAATGTCATCGTCATGATTGAATACCCGCCAGTTAGTGACATTGTCTGGAACCGATGGTCTAAAAATTAATTCAACTAAAAATCTATCAAGGTTGTAATCCTCAGCTAGGAGGAGCTTAGAAGCAACATTGGCTAGTAAATCAGTCGCTACATTCTGAGTTCTAGGAATGGGAGAGATATTAAATGCTAGAAAATGAGATATAAGGTCTTGAACCAAGGACTGATAATGTTTAAGATGACTTGAAAGGCAATGTATAGTGTTCCTTACTTGTTTGATAATGATCTCAGAGTCACCAAATACTTTAAGATATTGCACTTTTAGGCTCATTGCTTTGTAGAGTCCTTGGATCAATGCCTCATATTTAGCAGTATTATTTGTACACTCAAATTCTAGTTTGCAAGATAGCATAGTTTTTTCCCCCTCAGGACTAACTAAAATACATCTTGCTCCTGCACCATCATTGGATTTTGACCCATCAAAATATAAAGACCAAAATACAGGTTTTTCTACAATTTTATTTACAATTTTTTCAGCAATATTAACACACCTTGATGTATCTGTATGAGAAAAATTTTCTATTTGAGATGTGAAACTATTAAGTAAGAAAGGTGATGATTGAGCATTAAAATTACCAAAGAAAGATTCAAATGAGTAGTTGCCAAGAATATTATTATTGAAAGCTATGGGCTGGTTTTCTTGTTCGAATTCTGTTACAGTATGAGTCATATGCTTCTCCCGATCGATCTTAATCTAATTTGGCTTTCCTTTATAGGGAAGCCACATGTGAGACCAATCGGTAAAAATGTAACCAAGGAGTTTCTCAGACCAGTCCCTACTTAGAATTAAACCATAAAACTCAGAGATGTTAGCAATCAATATATCAATTCTCTGAACTACCCTTGGATCAGTTGATAACCTAATGGTGACTGAATTAATTTCTCCTAATACTTGAACCTTAGTTCTATCCAACTGAACAATATGCACTGCAGATTTCTGGGGTTCAATATTCAATTTTGAACAAACTGAAGCTAGCATTATATTCGATGAAGCCCCTGAATCTATCAAGCAATTATGCAAGTTTCTATTATGAATTTCATAGGTCAAGAGAAAATGAGGGGTATGAGAATTAGATCTGTCTCCGATCAACACGACATCAGTAGCTTCTGCTCTATCGGATGGTGGCTTACCTGTTCCATTAGCTGTCTTGGACAGTACAACATTTGGAAGAGGAGAAGAAGGTACTGCGTTTAATTCTTTGAGTAGCAATTTTTGTTGATGTTTGAGCTTGCTAAGCTCAAATATAGAGATATTTTCTCTAGTCTTCTTCATGTCTTCGATGATGTTATAATCCATAGAGTGAACAACTACCAATGTCTTGGATGATGAAGGTGGATTGGAAGATGATGGCTGATTTTGAGTAGGGACTAATGTAGACTTCTTTGTGGGAACCTTGTCTTTGGTAGTAGGACCCATATTTTTCTTCTTCTGAGTTGGTTGAACAGGGTCTGCGACTCCTTTACTCCTGGTACTTACTAGGAAAGCTTCCTATTCATTTTCAGTATCTGAATTGGGCAAGATGAAGTCCCACATACCATGACATTCTACAACCTCTTCTTCCTTAGCTTCCTCAGATGATAAGATTGTATCTTCCTCTTCATCATTCTCCGGATCTGATTCCGCATTAGATATAGCATTAGGTGGTTTTGTTTCTGGTTTTTTGAAGTTTATAAATGGCTTCTCAGTGGAGGTCTCGGCTACTTGTTTTTTAATTTCTACCATCTTATTTGACGTAGTCTTTAAAACCTTTTGCAGAGCTTCCATATCATAAGGATCTTTAGCCACTTTCTTCTTTGAATCATCTTTAAAAAGTAACTTTTTTGGATTTTTGTTCTTCAAGAGCGGTTTTCTTCTCTAAGGTAATGATACGTTTTTCCACAACGATTGCTTCCTTCATATTCTCTGATAAAGTGGGCTTTGCATCTCTATCAACAAAGATTGCTATATTCGAAGGTAAGGCAGATATATACCATTCACATCGAACCTCTTGACTAGGCTTAGATGCGGTAGGAATATTATTTAAGAGCTTATTAAATCTCGAGTTGAAATCTTTGATGGGTTCTCTTGATTCAATTTTAAGATTTGAGAGATCACTTATTAATGTCGATGTAGACCTATCATTACCGAATTTAGTCAGGAACTGCTCTTGGAAATTATTCCAACTAGTAATGGATCCTAATGGTAATGAAAAATACTAGGACCCAGCTGCTCCTTGTAAGGTATATGGGAAAAGCCTGACAACAACGTCTTCTTCAGTAACTCTATTTAATTTTATAGACAACATAAAGTTGTTTATGTGTTCTTCTACCAATGTGCCTGCATCTGGGTTAAACTTTGGCAGCCATTTCTCGGGATGAGCCGACAATTGACTCAAGGGTGTAGGGATTGTGGCTACCCCTGGATTGTTGCATGGATTTTGTGCCATTATTGAGCTACTAACAGAGGAAAATGAAGGTGAAGTTACAAGTGATTGGGAAGACGATGTTGAAGCTCCAGTACCCTGTTGAACAACAATATGAAGTGGAGGAGTGGATGGTTGACTTTGCAATGGAGTGGATGAAAAGGATGATGATGATGAAAGAGTCACACTATCAAACCCTTCAGGTGTCTTCCTTGCTCTTTTCTTTTTATGCAGAGGAAATTCTATTGGTTCAATACCAAGCTTTTCACTCTGTAATCTTGTAAGAGGATGAGAAGGAATGTATTGCGAAGTCACACTGCCTTGAGATAATTCAAATTTCTGTGGTGATATTGAAAATCCATGAATTTTATGAATTAGAGTCTCAACTTCAGGAGGCTCAAGAGTGGATTTATCTGAGATGTTTTGGGGTTGAGCAGTGGTTGTTGTTTTCTCAACTTCTCGCTTAGAAATTGGAGATTTAGAATGCGAGCGAGAAGTTGGGGAAGATGTTGAGGGAGATTTACTCTCGGAATGGGCTATGGATTTGGATTTTCTTGCCATTCACAGTTCATGCCCTCCTTCTAGCGCCAAAAATGTTGATGCCTCTAAAATCACTGCATCAACATCGGGGAAAACCACCCGGTCCAGACCTTAAAGCAGCTCCTTTTCCGTTTGGTGTGGTGGCTCCGACTGGATGTAATGGGACCAAATTCCCAGTGATATATGAGTTGATGGATGATTGGTTTGTAATGTTTAATGGGAGTGATAAGTGCTCTATTCTAAAGTGCAAAAATTATACAAAGGTAACTAATGTATCCCGAGCATTCTTCTCTCAATGTGATTCTTGATTGTTTTTATTGACAAGTAAACATGAAGATGACTTACTCATAAATAAAAATATGCATTCATATGATAATTACTTTGTTCAATTAGTTGAACAAAGTAATAATTAAAACATTATCGCACTAATCGTAATATATCACTGACACATATACATGAAAGATGACAATTCATAAACATTCAATAGTGACAGGTTAAAGAATCGTTGTAGAAACATATACACATCAATAGTCAAAAAGTTTGATAAATGCTAATTCACATAGAAAAATAAAACAAAAGCATAGATAGTAGTACCGTATGCATTTGAATCTCCTCCGATGTAAATCACATTCAAATTTTGCCTTATAATTTTGGAATACTTTCATAGGAAGCAAAAGTGCATATATCATAAAAGCCTTCTTTATCAAAATTCAGAATTCAAGTCCAGTATTTTATAAAAATAAATATATCGGAAGCACAGTAGTGCAACTCCGGACTTCAATCTTAATACAAAATTCAGGACCCTTTCTAAAAACATGAAAGGGTTTATAAATACTACAAAAATAACAAACTATGAAAGAAATATGCTATGCGCTGGTATAAACAAAACAAAAAAATATGGAATTTATCTTCAAATAGCAATGCTGCAGTCGGTTGAAAGGATTCACTAAATTGGCTTATCTTCTTGTGATCGTAGTTGACAAATGGCAAGCATTGGTTGGACCTCTGGTGGCTGACTCATACGAGAGTGTAACTGAGCTGTAAATGTGGCATCGACAAGTTTGGGGATCATGTGGTTGATCGCATCTATGAGACATTTCATTGCCATTTGCTAACTATGTGGTTTTACAAGGAAAAACCAAAATGTTTCCCATGTTAAGCTGTGAATGCCTCCGATCAGTTTCTCTCTATGCGTCAGCTCTTGTTTCCACTGTTGTTCTAATGATTTCACCTGTGGGAGTTTGCCTGGAGAGCATTTTGTTATTAGATTACATAAATACATACTATTATTGATTAATTCAATTAAATTATTTGTCGTTGATCTGCATCTAGATGTAGCTCTCTCAGCTTTCATTAACTGAGATTCCCATTCAGAAAATAGAAGTTCTTTATGTGACTCTTGTATCTTTAGCAGATTAGCAGCTCTTCCTTCATTTGA
Organism: Pinus tabuliformis; assembly: GCA_031772625.1. Lineage (NCBI taxonomy): Eukaryota > Viridiplantae > Streptophyta > Pinopsida > Pinales > Pinaceae > Pinus > Pinus tabuliformis. The sequence goes on along the minus strand of CM062808.1, from coordinate 779,497,475 downwards.
ATCTTGCCAAGATAGAAACTTATTTAAGCTTTCATCTCCCTTCTCTAACTCAAGCCTTGCATCTATTGATTTATCGATCATAGCTATTGAGATATCACATAAAGGAACAACCAACGAGATATTATAACATAGAAGGTCCAACTGCCGAGATAGAGCTTTGCTCATCTCCAGGGCTTTAGTTCTGAATTCTTCTACCTTGGGATATCTTTTGAATCACTCTATTTGATCCTTCATTTGAGTGATTTGCTCTTCTTTTGATTTATTCAGCTGCTCGTTCAATAGCTGTAGTTTTCTCAATGCTTGGGATAACTCTTGCTGCTTATGGATGGCCTGTTCATCAATTCTCTTCTTTTCATTAATTAATTGCTCATTCAATTGTTCATTAAGTTGTCTCTGCTCTACCAACTGTTGTTCAAGCTACTCTATTTTTGTTGTTGTTCTACCGATTGTGCCTCTAGCTAAATGATCACCTGGTCTTTTTCTTTCAATAAATGATTAACCTCTCAAACCTTATCTATTGTTGTCGTTGTATATTCTCCAGCATATTGAGAAAGTTTGGTTAAATCTTTGGAGGGATTAATTTCCTCCCTCCATACCACATTCATCATTTTCATCTGAGGAGTCAAAAGAGGAGAGTGATCAATTTTCCTCTTCTTCCTCTGTCTTTTGACTACAGCCCTATGCTTAGGGCTATAGAAGACATATAGTGGTGGTGTCTCTTCTATATGCAAAACAATTTCATCAGTGGGATTTTTAGGGATAATCTCTATGTCCTTATGAAGCTTGGGTGGGCCGCTTGTTCCTGCAATCGGAACTGTGTTGACTACTGTTTTTTGTGCTGTAGACACCTCTGGTGTAGTGAACCCTTGGGTGTTCTCTGGATTACTGATGATAGAATCAAATTGTTCCCACTCATTGATCAACTTAGGGTCAACATTAATGTGTATATCAAGGGGTTCACTAACTATTACCTGCTTTTGCTCTTGTTTTGGTGTCTTTTTCTTCTCAGGAACCTTCTCCATTTCGGGAGCATTCTTAGTGATTTTTTGTTCACTATGGCTTTGTGGTTGAACCGTTGAGGTTGTAGCTAATAAATCTAAAGGCAGGGTTTCCAATCTCTGGGCCCTAAGCCTATTGAATTTTTATAATCCTTCTGTTCCCAATTTAGTCTTAGCCAATCATTTGACCTGGAAAAATAGTTCTGCTAAAGAAAACAAGTCGTCAAACCTATCCTCTTCATGATCAAATCTGGTGATTTTAGCCTGAGAAGTAACATTATAGGCAAACTTTTTAGGGTCATACTACCTTTTTAGAATAGTTGCAAGATTTAGCAACTTGATTTTCTTGGCCTATTTCTCTGCATGTTTATAATCATTCATGGTAAAGGTGCCACACCAAAGGGGAAATGTAGGCCACATGTGTTTCTTGGAATCCCTAAGGGTTTTTGACATTCCTGCAACTATTATCTGATATGCTAATTCTCGGGCCAATAATTTATCAGGGATGTATAGAGGAAGAACATGAGGATCAGTGAGACTGCCAAAAATCCTTATATAGGTGAATTTCCCTTCTCCAAACCAACTACCCACTGCTGTTAGGTCAATTGCTGCTTCCTCAGATATCTTAGGGGCAGGTTTATTGAATAAGGAGTAATGTACAGGAAGAATAAAACCATTACAAATTCTATACGAATGGTTCTTATAATGAGCCTTCCATAGTTCTTTGTCATAGATGTGAATGGGATTGGGATCCTGGGGAGTCCATTTCCATCCGAGAATGGGGAATTTGGAATTAAAACAGATGGTTTCCATTATGTAGGCACTGAAGTAAAAAGGAGGTATCACCCGAGAAACCACAGACCTCTTTCTTCTATATTCAAGTATCTCGGTGGCCATTTTGTCAAACAGAATATTTGCCCAGTCCATGATATAGCCATGAACTGCAGCTTCCATTAAAGGAACCATATCTATAGAGAACTTAGCATAATTATGGACTCCCCAGAGTCTACATATTATTGCACCCACATAACAATAAGGAGAGGCTAATGAATCAACAGAGTACATACCCGATGTCTCGTGTTTGTGCTTGGTCGGGAAGTGTCTCCATTGCCTGATAGGGTCTGATTCAATGTCGTTTTCCTTCACAAAATCTTCTAAGAATGCTTTATTATAATACTTCTCTGGCTTGGGTAAATGATACATTTGTCTGAGATCCTCTGCTCTAAATGACCCGAACAATTTTCCTTCGGCTATACTAAACATCCTGTCTGTAGTTGCAATGCTTTCAACAATCCATCTGACTACGTCATTATATGGCAAAACCTTGGGACGCACTGTTATCCTGTGTAGGTATGAGCAGGCCAATTCTTTCAATGTATTTTCTGATTTGCTGGTAGAATCCGAAGTAGCTTCTTCTTCAAGTTCTTGAGGCTCTTCCGCTTCCAGTAAATTATAGATACTCTCCCAGCTTTCTTTTCCTAAAATGAGGCAAGTCATATCTGATATCAATCCTTTCTTATTCGGCTTTGGTTCTTTAACTGCGACAGGGGCCTTGGCTTTCTTCACTTTCTTTCCCATCTTTTCTGGATTCATAAGTTCAGAGAAGCTCTGCACATACAATGGAAAACGTAGCAGAGAGATATTTCTGCTGAGAGCTTAATACAAAAATGAAAACAGTTAAGGAAATTCACATATGATAAACCAAATGTAATCAAGAATCACCACGGGTGAAATCCTCGAAGGATTCACCCTTAACTGCAGAATTAATAACCATCATTGCCGCCAATCGTAGTAAACAAATGTCATAATTACCCATCGCATCGGCCATATGCTTAATGATCCTTTCAATCGTGTCTTTGGATTTTCCCGATCAGCGATCAGCGAAAAATCGTGAATCGCAATCGGGAGTTTCAATGGGTTGGGCTCAACGTTTTAGACTAATAGCTTCAATCGTGATAAAGGAAAATATAATAAGGCAGGGTATGTTCAGCGAATAGTTTGGTTTATTGCTTTTAAAATTTATATTCACAAACAATACCTTTTAATGAGGTTCCCTTGAAATGAGCGCCTTTCTTTTTAATATCGCAATTGGGAGATTCAAAGTCATCCTTGCTATGTGTTGTGTGATACCTCTAACTGCCGATTGCGATTACGTTATCGGATCGGAGGTTTTAATGAAGACCTTTTTTGAGTGCATCCTTTTATCATTGCGATATGCGATCTTCGATCGCTTTATCGCATCGAAGAGTTACTTATGATGACTTTTCAAAAGGATGTTTCCCATTTTATCAAAAGGTTTAGAGTAATAACTCTATTGCATTGGGCCTTTTGTATGGTTTGATTAATGCCAGGCAAGTGGTTTTATTAAATCACTAATTATCTAAGTTTTTTTAAAAAGGCACCCATTTCTAATTAATGTTTTTTGTGTAAAAATTTTAAGAAATGGGGGGGGTTGTTGTATAGCACAACAGAACCATCCTTCTTCTGGTGTTATTCAAAACCCTGCTAGATTGAGGAATGTCGAGTACCAACAGGTTCAAAATCCCGTTGGTCCGTCTGGGTCAGAAATTTCCATTATTAGCAGCCTTATGAGGCTCAAGTTCAATACCAAACTCCTTACATTCCATATGGTTCTCAAGGAATGGTTAATCTGCCTTACATCCTTCAGTATGGGTAGTACGTTCAGCCTGGTTCATCCACTTTCCAGGGTGGCTATGGCCAGATTTAGTTTGGGAATTTTTTGGGCACTACTCAAGTACCCTTGCAACAACAAGGACAACCTTTGTAGCAACAAGGGAAACCTTTGTTGTAGCAAGGTCCATCCATGCAACAGCAAGGGAAAATGATCCCGCAACAAGGTCAATTGCAACAACCGCATGGGCAACCCTTGCAATAGTTGCAGTAGTAGATGCAGTATGCTCCGCAAACCTCCCAACCTATCGCTTCATAGGGCCAACCTCTATAGCCCCAAGGATAGCTTTTGCAGCCGTAAGGCCAACCCTTGCAGCAACAAAACCAACCCGGGCAGCAACAACCCTTATATACATATCAACAGGGTCAACCCTTGCAAGGCTAGGGTCAAGCCCTACAACAACAGGCCCAAAATCCTAATGTCCTAGGTCAACAAGTCCAGAATCCTTTTGGCCAAGGGTAACAGGTACAGAATCCTAATGTCCTAGGTCAACATGTCTAGAATCCTTTTGTCCAAGGTTAGCAGGTACAAAATCCCTATGTCCAAGGGCAACAAGTGTACAATCCTTATGCCCAAGGGTAGCAGGTCCAAAATCCTCATGTTTAGGGGCAACAAGTTCACAACCCATATGTTCAGGGACAACAGGTACAATACCCATATGTCCAAGGTCAACAGGCTCAACATCCTCTTAACCCATATGTTTCTTATCAACAACCTATGACTAGACAGTTCCAAGGTATTCAAGGTTAAAATCCTCCCTATGGCCAAGGTAACCCACAATGGGGAAGAATCAAATGCCATATGGCCAAAATACCCCACTATGGGGCTAAAATACTTACCAGTAGGGATGGGCTCTTCCGGTTGGACCCTCTTGCCGACCTCCAATGCCTTTTAATACTCAATTTCCATTATTGGCCACACTAGAGTTGCCAGATGTGTCTCGCCTTATGAACGATCCAATTCTTCATTCGCCATACTCGCCTCCGGTTTCGTCCAAGATCCTGAGCGATTGTCCTAAGTTCTGTGGGAAAGCAAAAGAAGATCCTCAAGTCCACGTGATGACATATCACCTCTGGTGCTCTTCGAATTCTTACGTTGACAATTCTATTTGTCTTTGTCTTTTCCAACGGACCCTCACGGGTGCTACAACCAAGTGGTACATCGAGCTTCCTCAAAGTACTTACCATGACTTTAACTCTTTAGCCATGGCTTTCCTCACGCATTTCTAGTTGTTGGTTCACTATGAAATTGGCACCTATTCACTCACATCACTTAAGCAAGATACTACAACACACATCTCCGATCACATCCATGAATGGAGACATAGACATCACCTGGGAAAATTCGATATTACTGATCAATTTCTCACTGAATGGTTCACAAAGTCATTCGTGGCCCCAATTGCTCGCAATATAGCTATGGGTGGGTGCATTACTGAAGAACAAGCCATTTCTCATGCCCAGTACTTAGATCTAGTTTACTCTCAGTCTGGCACTTTGTATGAGTTATTACCCGATGCTCCGCGGCCATCATCTGATCCCGCGACATCGAAGTTGCAGTCTACACCCCCTATTGATGGAGTCATTGCTTCAGTGTCCCACACCCCTGCTAAATATTCTTCCAAATAGAAGTTGGTCTCAAACACTGCTTCCAACAGTTCCTCTTAGAATCCACCTGGCCCTGGTAAAACCTCAGAGGTCCACGCTGTCCAGTCTACCACAGCGGACAAATCCTCGAAAGGTAAGAATAAAGGCAAAGGCAAGGGTAAAGTTGATGCCCCAAAACAGGGTCCTCCTAAATCGTCTGCTGGTGATTCCTCACAACGGAAGCCTAAGTATCTGTGCCTCATTTTCGAGGAGGATCACTATGCCAAGGATTGTCCCCGACGATCTGAAGTTAGTCGTTTACTCAAAGGGACCCCAGTTATCTTAAAAGATCCATTTCTATCTCAGCGGACCCAAATGGTAGACCAACCTCAATCATCTGCTTCCTCAAGATCTCAAGTGTTCATGATGAGTACGCCTATTAATGTGGCTACTAGATCAAAAGATTACCAAAATCATTCTCAGACAGCCGAGAAAGAGAAATAGGCCACCCGTTCTTCTTCTGCCCTGAGTTCTGGCCCTCTTCATATCGAGCGCCCTAACCCTGATTCCACTATACAGCCACCTTCTCGAGGTGTGCTAAGGAAATCCTCATACAATCCCAATGCTCGAGCCGCTCAACACTATAATATTTTTGAGGATTTGGCTTAGGCACCGTCAGCTATGTCGGCTCTCGAGGTGCTCCAAAGCTGCCCATCACAATGGAAATATTTGTTGTCAACTATTGGGGGTATCGATCCTGTCGATTCCAATTTGATATGTTTTCATCTAGAGAACCATGTTCCGCGCCTGCCTCATCAGATTTCCTTTCTCATTCAGGTAATCATCAATGAGAAGACCATCCACAGGACTATCATCGATGAAGGTGCTTCCACCTGCATCATGTTAATCACATGTTGGAAGGCCATTGGTTCTCCTGCTTTGAACCAATCCCCGAACACTTTGGAAGCTTTTGATACGCACGATTCATGACCCTTCGGTGTCTTATCTAACATTGCCATTACTTTGGAGGGAAAGACAGTACAAGTTGAGGTAGAGATTGTTGACACTAATCTCAATTATAATCTTCTACTCGATCAGATTTGGACCCATGCCATGCATGCCGTAGCCTCCTCCCTATTCCACGTGATTCGTTTTCCCCATCAAGGGAAGATTGTAACTGTCGACGAGCTATCATTCTTTGCCTCTTCCTCCTCGAATGGAAATTTTCTGTATGTCAAGCACACTGGTGCTCCCTATGAGAGTGTGGGGTCAGGTATTTTTAAATATTTCACCTTGATGGGAATTTTTCCGCTCCCACCTCCTCATGCTGCCTCTATCAACATGATCTCGGTCAAATCTGACCCTTGGGTCATACCTTCACTAGATCTTGTTGATACCTGGGGTGAGGTTATGCCACTTAGTCCCACCGAAATCAGTTACGTGTAGATTGTTTCGGCCTCAAGTTCTGCATCCTCTGATTCTTCTATTTCAAATACCTCTTTCGATACGTATTCTCAATCCCAATGGCTTGGCGCTTTGGAATCTCTTGATCCCTTATTGACACTTTTCTTGCTGACGAAAGTATCATGGAAGTAATGTCTCTCGAGGAACCACCTTGGAACAATACTCATCATCGTTCATCGTTCCTACCTTGCCCGACGGTTGTGTCTACCAGTCTCGAAGAGTTCTCTTCTCAGTTTCCTTCCGTCCCGCTTCTGACACCGATCATGACTCATGAAGTATGGTCGAAAGGAAATTTGAGTAACATTAACCAAATGATTCCAATTGATATTTCTATCAAGCTTGGTATCGTTTAACATGTCCATATCGGGGTAACTTGTTCTTCAGATGAGATCGAGACCTATACTCATATGTTTCAAGAATTTCGTGATGTGTTTGCATGGTCCTACGAAGAAATGCCTGGCATTGATCCTAGCATTGTTGTGCACGAAATACCAACTTATCCTCACGCGAAGCCCGTTCGCCAACGGCTCTGCCCAGTGCACCCTAGGAAGGTCGTTGCTATCAAGGGTGAAGTTGAAAAACTTCTCAAAGCTGGATTCATCTATCTGATCCCTCCTACAGATTGGGTGTCAAATATTGTCCAGGTGATGAAAAAATAATGCACGATCTGCGTTTGCGTTGATTACCGTGATCTCAATCGTGCATGTCCTAACGATAACTACCCTACTCCCTTCATTGATCAGCTCATTGACGAATGTGCTCGGAGTGAAATTTTTTCCTTTATGGATTCTTTTTCTAGTTACAACCAGATTAACATTGCACCAGCTGATCAAGAAAAGACAGCTTTTATCTGTCCATGGGGTACATTCACACACAAAAACCTACCTTTCAGCCTCAAAAATTTTGGGGCTACATTTCAGCGGGCGATATCCTATGCATTTCACGATATTTGTAACATCATTCAGCCTTACTTGGATGACCTTCCTGCTCATTCTCCTAAGCGCCAAGATCACCCTGACCATCTTCGACAAATTTTTCTTCACTATAGACACTACAACATTTGGTTAAACCCGCATAAATGTGTTTTCTGCGTAGAATACGAACGGCTCCTCAGCTTTATCATTTCCAAGGATGGTATTCATCTTGATCCGCTTAAAGTCGAGGCCATTGTAAATTTACCCCCTCCATCTTCATTACACCAACTCCAGAGCCTGCAAGGAAAGGCAAATTTCCTTCGTCATTTCATACCCAATTATGCTGGCCTAGTTATCGGATTTACTCGGTTGCTCAAACAAGGAACGCACTTTTCCTGGGATGAGGTTGCTCAAAAGTCTTTTGATGACCTTAAGGATGTCCTCATAAATGCTCCTTTGCTGCATCCTCCGGATTATCATCAAGATTACTTCCTTTACCTAGTTTCATCCCCTAGAACCGTTGTTATGGTCTTGGTCCAAGACAACGAAGAAGGCAACAAACATGTTATCTACTACCTTATTTGTAATCTCATCGACACCAAAACACGTTATGCCCATGTCGAGAAGTTGGCTTTGGTTGTCGTCTAGGTTGTTCAATGCTTTCAACACTACAACCTCTTACGCACTACTAATGTGATTTCTGAATGCAATCCCATGACCTACATCCTGACTCGTCAGTCACTAGGGGGCAAGTATTCTAAATGGATTATCATCTTGCAAGAATTAGATTTGGTATTTACTACTGCCAAATCTAAGAAGTCACTAGTTTTCATCGAGTTGATTTGTTCCCTTCCTTCTACGTCTCTCCCTAATAGTGCAGATGAACAGCTTCTGGACGAGACTCTTTTCTTGATCAGCACCCTTGACCCATGGTACGGTGATATCATCGTGTATCTCCAGACGTCCACGTTCCGTCCACGTTGACTAAGGATGATCGTTTACGGATTCAACATCACTCCCAACCCTGCCATATTATTGGCAATACTTTATACAGTGTCGGTGTCGATTCAATTCTTTGTCGATGCGTTACTCTCAAGGAGGTTGAAAGAGTTCTCAATGACTACCACTCCAAGCATGTCGCAGTCACATTTCTAGCTATGCTAGCTCTCAAAAAATCCTTCGCACTGGTTATTTCTGGCCGTCCATTTTTAAGGACTGCATCCTTGTTGTTCGCAAGTGCCATGAATGCCAAATTTACCAGTGCAAGATGCGTGCCCCACCCGCTCACCTACACCCCATCATTATCATTGGTCCTTTTGCCAAATGGGGCATTAACATATGACATGTAACCCTCATTCGGCCGAGGGGCATGGTTATATTATCGTTGATGTGGATTATTTCACCAAATGGACTGAAGTGATGCCTACATACTCTGCAGACAGTAAAACAATGGATCAATTCCTTTTCAATCATGTTATTTCCAAGTTCGGTGTACCTCAAACCATTGTCACAAACCATGGCTCCCATTTTAGAGATTACATGATGGCTGAGCTGACCTCTGCACTGGGTTTGCACCATGATGGTTCAACCCCATATTACCCTCAGGCCAATGGCCAAGTTGAAGCTGTGAACAAGGTCTTGGCTACAATGCTTCAGCGTACTATTGGGATGCACAAGTCAAATTGGCATCTCATGCACCTTTCAGCTCTGTGGGCTTACCAAACCTTGACCAAAGACGCAACTGGTTTCACACCATTCCATCTTGTCTACGGTCTGGAAGCAACGTTGCCGATTGAATGCGAGATTCCTTCACCCAAGCTAGCTGTCGAACATCTCCCCGAAACATCACTTCATGAAGATCACCTCTTATATTTAGAACGGCTGGATGAGACTCATCATCTCTCTGCTCTGGTTATCGAAGCACAAAATAAACGAGTCAAGCCCCATTTTGATCAGTCGGTCTCCCCCCGTGCGTTCTCTGAGGGTGATTTGGTTTTACTATATGACCAAGCTAATGATAAGCTGGGGGCAGGCAAGTTCGAGCCCATGTGGCATGGGCCCTACATTGTGAAATGTGTTTTGCAAAAAGGGGCCTATGAGCTTATTGATTATGAAGGAAATCCTCCAGACAAGCCTCGAAACGGGCTTTACCTCAAGAAGTACTATGCTTAGGTCATCTTGCATGGTTACTTGTGTACATTAGTGTGTCATTCATTTTTGTGCAGTGTGGTTTAGTGTGTTAGTTTTCAAACAGCTTTCCTGTTTACTATGTTTTCCCTGCTTTGCATATATTTGTGACTCTTCACATCGATTTCGCTAATGGTGCTTGTCGTAGTACTCGGAACCTATCATCTGCGGCGTGGGCTATTTATGACCCTCATGGTGAGTTAATTGAGCTTCAAGGTATCTGTTTAGGTCACACAACTAACAACATTGTTGAATACAGTGTGGTCATTGAACTGTTGTCAGAAGCAATTTCTCTTGACATTTGAGAGTTGGTTGTCAACCTCGATTCACAATTTGTCGTCCTTCAACTGAACAGGCAATATTCCGTCAGAAACCCTCAGATATTGAGAATGTATATCTATATTCGTCTACTAGAAAGGCATTTTTATTACATTACATATCATAATATTCCTAGACGCATGAATACATTGATAGATGAATTAGCTAATTATGTGTTGTCTATAGATATAGATATATATATATATATATATATGGTGATAATGTTTGATACATCAAAACCTCAAAAAATAATGTGTGTCTAAAATAACATTGGCGGCTCGCAGGCCTCATATATCCGTGGCACACAGGCCTCAAAAATGTAAAATGTTGGACGTAGGAACTAATCAGCATGGTGATCGTGGTAGCATGACACAGCTCGTCCAACACAAGTCAGCTATCGGCAGATCCGATCCGATACTCCCACCGCGTGTCTCTGGTACTAGTGAGGAATGTCTCCCACCCAAGCATACTCTGGGATACCACAAGTCAACCCCTCAAGGTTCCTCACGATCTCCTCCTTGTTGTCACTCCTTATCAAACTGGCGGGTGACGCGCCTGGCTATTAGGGACATCCCAGCAGGACACTCTGGTCCAACATCTGCGTTAACAAAATGAAATGTTATAAACACACACACACACACACATATATAACAATTAAAAAATTAAAAAATTGATTTTTACCTTCATCATCAAAATCCTCTCCATCTAACAGCTACATGTCCAGATCTCCATGAAAGTCGGTGCCACTGTATGGCCAGTCCTCCACAACGATCAGTTGCCATCGTAGCCATGAAAGGAAGGCAGGCTTGTAAGACATGTGCTATCCCCCAGTGATCCTAGGTATCAAATGACTCGAGCGAGCCATCCGCAGGTCACGTGGCATTGGAGGATCTACCTCAGTCAACTGGTACTGGAACAAAGGCACTCGTTCCAAGAAAAAGGTCACTAGTATGGATCCGAAGCAAAATTGCTTCAAATTCCCCACCTTAGCTTTTGTCAGCTAGCATTTTATGTTGATCTTCATGGCTTCCACCCAATTGAAGATCATCAGTGCTATGCAGTCGATGGAATATAGTAATTTCAAATTGTTAGTCTCATGCACTTCCTGAGACCTTACCACTCTATTGATAGTCAACAATAGCATTCTCAGTGTCAGATATCGCACCGTGGAAATCTCAATCTTTCCACTCTTGGATTTGAGGGCTTTAGAGCAATGTTTGGCAAGCAACATGGATATGCTTGCCCCAATCAGTTGTGGCTCATATAAGTTGACTAGTTCCCCTCTCCCAGACAATCCCGTGATGAAATATATGTCTAAAGTTTCCAACTTCAGCTCTTGGTCACCAATGATGAATATTTCCTTATTTATGTCCCAATGACTAATCAGGTACCGAAGCAGCTCAGGATGGGCCCGCATCCCTGGTGTGAGAAAGAACTTGAGGAGCCCACAATTCCTCAAAGCGTTCGAGCAAGTTGGATCATTCAGTGCCTGAGTCTCCACATCTTCGTGCTCACGTTCTTTCCAGTCTACCATTTTCGATGATTCTTTCCTGCAAAAACCATAGATTTAAGTCAATAATCATTTTTGGCCCATAAAATTCAGATTCCAACAGTGGTTTTGAGGGGAAATTAGTTTTTTCCCTATTCATGGTGTCAGCGTGCCTATTTTAAAAACAGTTGCGTCGATGGCGCGATAGGCTGTTTGAATTACCCTCAGTCGGCGTGATTCTGTGCCCGGAAGTCATGTCGACCGAGGTTGAAAAACTTTTGACAAATACTCCCTCAAAAATCCAAAAAATGGTTAAAAATAGGAATAAATGGTATGAAAATGAAGCTTAGGGCTTTGGCTCTTACCTGTAACTGGCGGCTCGGCGAATGACCTCCCAGATCTCCTGCAATCTGCTCCGAAACAATTAGGGAAAAAGTGGGTGAAAAGTCTTTCATAGCAAGGTAAAATAGTAAATGGTAAAAAATATTTATTTTTCCTCCCTTTTATTTATTTTTTCATGAAATATTAGGATTTGTAAATGTTTTTACCTATTTTTCCTCAAGAATTGGATAATGCACTTTACCTTTTTGCGCAGCGATAGGGGATGGATGTTCGACGATGATGCCGAGTCACATTTCAGCTCTTTTCTCGACTCATAAAACTCATATGAAAATATTGGCGAGTGTGTTTCCCTTTTGACTCGTAAAAGAGAATTAAATGGGGGGTCTGCTTTCAAGCTCTTTTCCGACCCTTCAAAAATGAAAAGATAATTGAGCCCTTGTTGTTTCGAACTCGTTAACAGATGTGAAACGTCATGCGCCCAGTATAAATTTACCCCTTTTTCAGGCTAGGATGCACTATTTATGAAAAAGGTACTCCTTGACTAAAATGGTAAAGCGGTTCTCTCAAGCATCATTTTCTACCTTTTCGGGCTCGAGAGACACAAATGTACGAAAAGGGACCACGTGGATTTTTCTTTTCCATGTTTCTTTCAAAATCTCTAAACATGGAAAAAAATACCAATTTACCCCTTTGTTGAACTCATTAAAATATTAAACTACATCAGATTCATCACCATGACGAACATGAGCTTCTCCTTCCTAGGGCTCGTTAAACTTACTAGGTCAGATTCGTTTGAAGGATGAACTTACAGTGCAAGTATATGCTATCCCCTTCAAGCTTGCGATTAAAAAATAATTGGGGTACCTGCCAAAAATGGTGGGGGAAATTTGGAAATCTAATCAATTGTGTCGGCAGCTCACTCTTGAACATGACACTTTCTGCTTCGTGTCGGGATGGGATATCCTCCTTTTTATCATTGACCTTCCTGGGTTGGGCCATTCATTTTTTCCTTCCATTTGATCTCTGCTACGTCATCATGACCATCGATCCCATGGATCCAAAAGCTGCCAAACTTCCAGTTGTTTCACTGATATGTTCAAGAGTTGTCCTTCTACAGTTAAACTTACCTATGATTTCTCTATATCATCCAAAATCATTTTGCATCCCTTTGTCTCGTGTCGATGATGTGGGATACATTATGGCCCTCCTTCGACACGATCGCTTCCTGTCAACTTCAACTCATTATCCGGGAAGTTGAACAAGAGACTCCCTTCCAGTACCTTAGATCTTGCATGCCCTAATGGCAAGTTCTTCGCACTCGATGACAAGTTCACATCATTGGCTTTCAATCTAGTGATTTCACAAGTGTTCGACTTCAGTTCCTCTATTTCACATTCCATGGATTGTGCTAATAGTACCTTGAGGACCATTATCATTATTGGTGGTTTCTCTCACACTTGTTAACAACTTACATCATTGACTGATAATCAAGCGACTTTCTAGCATGTTCGATGTCAACACATCTATTCACATGTTAGAATTTGTACTTTGATCGGGTCGTGTTGGAGCGCAAGATCTTGGGCTCAGATCACAAAAGTCCAGGTTGCGAAGTGATGTGACATGGTTATGTTGATATACATGTCTCTTTCAGATGGATGGCTACGACCATACCATGAGTTATCATATGTGATCCTTCTCATTATTGGATGGCTGCGACCATACCTTGGTTTCATTATGATCCTCTTTATAGGATGGTTGCGCCCATGCCTAGATCCATTTACATGATCATTCTCTAGATGGTTGCGTCCATACCACGATTCATGTATCATTTGACAGAGTTTTTAGTTATGTATCTGTATCTGTACTTTCTTGCAGGTTTTCCAACGACAAACTCTGGTTCCCCGCACTGATTCATAAATCATTTCATCCCTCACTCTAGTTCGACTGTCATGCTTTAGGGGGCATCTGTTACACAGCATTTTGTCACTGTCCCTGTACTCCCCATTCCTTGATCCTGGAGGACCTCTACAGTGAACCCTATATGCTTTCCCTTCATGAAGAAACTCACATTGTGTCCTATTCATGAGAAGAACAATTCCCTTTTGCACCATTTCCCCAAAATCTTCTGTTTTTCCCAGTTTACAAGACCGATGCTAATGACCTTTGTCCTCCTCATGCCGATATGCATGGATTAACAGTGTCCCTAGCGCCAATCAGAGCGACTGATCTTTGTTCCAGTCGCGTTGATCCTTTTATGGAATTTTTTTTAAAATAAGGAGCCGAAGCTTCCAGCTCTAGAAGCTTCGTAACGGAAGTTTGGTAAATGGTTTGGCCAGATGGGGTCGAGAATGTCAGTTTGGGCTCCTTTCCCCTATAAGGATGGAACTACCTCAAGAGAGGCCTTCTCCCATGAGAAGAGGATCCATCTCCCATCCATTCATGTTATATAAACCTCCATTTTTCCCAAACACAAGCTAGTGTTAATTTTGGTGATGCAGGAGCATTCAACCCAAAGGAAAATCATTGTATTTTAGTAGACATAGGGGGTCATGTGTTTAGGGAAGTTGGTTTCCCTAAGTGATGAATTAATGAAATATTTAGGCTTTTGAGTGCATAGAATAGGACTTAATAAGATAATGTGAGGTTGTTTGTAAATGCTCTTGAATAAATGAGAACATGAGTGGTTAATAAAGACAAAAGAGTTAAAAGTAAAATATAACTCTTAAAGAAGTTCATGATTTGAGGAACTAGAGAGAGTTCCTAGGAATTAAATGAAGTTAGAAGTGGACATAGAGGATTTAGGAGTCAGTGCAGTAGATTTAGGAATTGAACTAGAATTAGTTCAACAGAACTCTCTGGTATAAATGTAAGCCTACGGGCAGAGGAAGGGGGAGGCCACTAATACTGAAGAACAGGCCTGTGAGAGACAGAGAGTCTCTGATATGTAATCAATTGTTTATATTTATTTATACAGAGCTTTATTCCATGATTGTATAAATGTGTTGAATGAATATCGAGAGTTTGTATTATATGTAAGTTAATAATTCACAAGTTCTGTAACAAGGTTACAGACATAGTTCTATATAATGCACAGAGAGGAGAGAATGATTCAGAGGAGTCATTAAGGATCTTGGAATCTAGTTGAAGAATCAAAGGAAGCTCTAGAGAGGAAGCGAAGGGAGAATTCACAGAGTTAAGCTCTGAGGAAGCAGAAGAGTGAAAACCCGAAACCCTGAAGAAAACCCCAAAATCGCAGAGGAACCAATGAAAATAGCGTAAAGTCTAAGTAAAAAGAACGAGCATAGAAGTGAGGCATTAGTGCAGAGTAACTGTTGGATCTCAATGATCAATGGTCCAAATTAAACAATAGAGGAACCTAAAGGAACTATCGGAACCGACCGATGGAGTAGATCAACGGTCATCGCATGTGAAAGAGCACAGGAGTTAACGCAGTGAAAAGGCAGTTTTATAACCTCGAGTGGTATTTCGGTTGGCAAAGCAGTGGTAAGTGGTATCGAGGGCTTGGCTCCGATTCCACTAATTGGAGGACACGTAGCAGCGAAGGAGTGAGGGGAAACCACTTTATTAGGTGGTTAATCCCCGTGTGTGTTGTCAACCCGAAGCAAACGTGACCCATCGGATCTACTAAGAGTAGATCAACGACGGAGGATTAATATGAAAGTTGGTCAATCGGGGATTGGGATATGGAAGCGACGCATGATAATGCGAAGGACCAATGGGTGTGGACCCAATGAAGTTATGAGCGCAATTTTGTAAAGTTTGAAGTCTGATAGTTCAATCGCATATCGGATGTGATAAGGCATATATATAGTGTGCCCGTGGAGGAGCGATACCCCGATTGCAATAAAGGTGACCTCAGAAAGTGTGCATAGGCCGTATAAAGGCAAAAAGGTATGTTTATGCGTATATTTCCTTTGTAAATGGATTATAAAGGATCAAGCGCAATAGGAGGATTTTATGTGCAAGTCCACTTATAAATGGGGTTTAAATATATATGCAGGCTTAAGGGTTAATAAAAGGTTAAACGAAGGTATATGCGAGGTGATAGAGTTCTGATAGAGGTGAATGAGTCCCGATAGGAAGAATCTAATGAAAGGCTTTAATAAAGTCTAAAATGCATTATTTAAGGTTGATTTAAGTTCTGATAAGTGAATATTGCCTAAGGTTAGGCAATGATGGGTTTTTAATGAGTTATTCCACAAAGATTGTGAAAGGGGCCTTAACCATTGATGGTTGTAGATTTGACTCCTTAGAGAGTTAAATACCTGGGACAAGTGTGATTATGCATATTACATGCATATTGTGGGTGTAAGTGGGGTAACCCTGCATCGTTTGGTATCAGAGCCGAATTGTAATTGAAACAATTGGTGTTAAAACAAAACAAAGAAATTCTATTTGAAAGAATTGAGAACAAAGTTATGTGTTAAGATGTTTATGCAGGCAACGAAGGATAAGATTCTAATCTGATAGAAAGTAGGCACACAGAGGTGATGTGTAGCAGAACTTGCAGATGCAAGAAACAAAGTACAATCCATTCAAGGTACAGGTGGAATGGTGAAACAAGATCATGCTGAGATATTGAAGGTGAAGTGATATGTTCTTTTTTGATTTGAGAATGTGTGTTTGTACATTAATGCACAGATAAAGGTGAGAAGGTTGCATCAATCTAGAGCGAGGAGTGTTGAATTAGTTCTAGAGGAAAGAATCAGAGATATGATAAAAGACTGAGCTCCAAGGAGAGAAGCTTAGTGAGGCATATGTAGCAAGAAGGAGACTTGTTACTGTATAAGTATTGTTGCAGATCACAGGGGCACTTCCATAGAGGATGTGGGTAGAATTGCTAAGGGATGAAGGAAGATGGTAAGACTTTCTAAGTGAAAGAAGAGGTGGTCAGAACCAAGTATTTCATTGTGATTGAAATACAAGAGGACAGTTGTGTTCTTGAGAAGTGCAGATGAGTTGAAGCCTAGAAGGAGCAGAGAGAAGTGCTCAAAGGAGGTTCCAGAGATAGAGAACCAAGGGCTTGCCAAAAGACCAAGTACAGAGGAAAGCTTGGTGAGGTAAGTTGCAACAAGGAGGACTTGTTGTTGCAGAGGCTTTAATGCAACTCATAGTGAGTGAGTGAGGAGCTCATGAAGATAGAGAAGAAGAAGATGGCTACTGATAGTCATAGTAGAGGTTCTAAGGAAGACCACAGTAGAAGAAAGATGAAGAAAGAGGATGTCATGACAAATGGAAAGAGGATGAGTCAAGGGGAAATTGACAAATAGATTGCAAAGTTGAAAGAACAACTCGATGCATTAAGGAGAATACTTGAGGAAAGCCAGAGACTAGGTTGGGTCTTGAGGAAGAAGCCAGTGAAGTGGCATAAGTTATAGAGAAGGCTACAACAAAAGCAAGTAAAGTGGCTGAGGGAAAAACTCAAGGAAGCTGAGTTGGAAATGGAAGAGTCCATTTGTGAACCAGAACAGGGAGAAATTCTGGGAGAAAGTGAAGATGAAGACTTGAAGACTGAAACTTCAAGTGAGGTCAAAGGGTCATATGATTTTAAATCTGACAATTTGTGTATGTTTGCAGGTGAAACAGGTGAAGGACAATTTGTTGATATTGTCATAAAGGAGGAAGAAGACAAGTAGAATCTAAATTCTGTTATGGAAGAAGATGAGATAGATAGGTCTCATATACAGTTGGGGAAAGATATCAAGCAACCAAGTGAAGGGCTTGAGGAGATTGAAGAGGAGACCATCGAAGAATTTCTGAATCATATGAAGGATTTAGAACAGCAAGGAGATATGATGGTTGAAACATCAAGTGGGACCACAGGGTCTTATGTTTTTAAGATTGATAGTTTGTCTGTGGATGCAGAACAAATGAAGGAGAATATTAATGCAGATGGTGAGACAAGGATAGCTCTTGGAGAAGGTAAACAACAAGAGATCAAAGGAAAACTTGAAGAAGAAACTATGTTAGCTGAAAACATAGTAAAGGATCATCAATTCACTATGATGATAGGCACAGTGGAAATAGCCATGGAAGCTGTTGATACAATCAGTAATAAAGAAGGACATCTACTAAAATATGTTAAGAAGGAAGAAGCCTATGCAAAGGATTTAACCCTGGGAGAAGGAACACTAACAAAGGAGTGCTTTGCAGAGGATGAGCAATATTTTGAAATTGTCAGAAGTATGGAGAAGTATCTTTCAGAAGATAAAAACTCTGAAGTAAAGGAGGATGGAGACTGTCTCTTAAATGAGAAAAGCAGTGGTTTATTGCAGTGGAAAGAACATAGGATTATAAGTGATGATGAACTAGTTACGAAGTGCCACAGAGAAATTGTAATATTGGAAAATTTAGAGTATGACAGTGTGATTGTAGAAGAAGGAGTTCACTACAGTGGACAAGAGCAAGAAGACATCATTAGAATAGACGATGTGGGGGAGAGACTAGTTGACAGTCTCATGAATTCGTTTGAGAATTCAAAACAGCATACTGATGTGCTGACAGAGGAGAAAGAAACAGGGCAGCAAACTGAATTATTGCCAAAGGAAGATAAGGCACAGAAGCCTTATGTTTTTTATTTTAACAAGTGTGTTGTGAATGCAGGTTTTGTTGCAGATGCTGGAGGAAACTTGGCACAGATGAGCAACCAAATAAAGATGAAAGAAGAAGATTTTGTGGAAGAATTTAATCCATGGAACAGAGATGCTCAATTGCTAGAGAAAATGTTGGAAAGTCATGATTCAGTGCAGACAAAAATAATCATGAAAGAGGGTAAGGATGATAGGGAGGCAGTAAGCATAGCAAAAGTTGGAGCAAGAGAAAAAGTGGAAGAAAAAGTAGACCAGCAACTACAAAGTGAAAGTAACCAACAATAGTTTGAAGAGTTAGTGGACAGCAGCAACAACCTGAAACAAAGAGAAAGAGGCAGAAGTAAGTGGCAAAGTATGGACCAGTCCAAGGATGTACTGGAGACAGAGATTGAAGAAATGTGGCAGCTGATGATGAAGCAGTCCAAATGGAGGAAAATGGTAGCAACAGGAAGCATGATCAATCAGAGTTTGAACCTAATTGACAAGAAGAAGAAGATGGAGCAAAAGACAGCAGACATACAACAGCAGCAAAGGTACAAGGCATTTGGGCAATTACAAAACAAAGTATGGGATCCAGGAAGACAAATATCAGAAGACACGTGATCAGGATATCATGAATACTTTCTACTTTTGGAGTCTGATGTAGGAGCATTCAACCCAAAGGAAATTCATTGTCTTTTAATAGACATAGGGGGTCATGTGTTTTAGGGAAGTTGGTTTCCCTAAGTGATGAATTAATGCAATATTTAGGCTTTTGAGTGCATAGAATAGGAATTAATAAGATAATGTGAGGTTGTTTGTAAATTCTCTCTAATAAATGAGAACATGAGTGGTTAATAAAGACAAAAGAGTTAAAAGTCAAATATAACTCTTAAAGCAGTTCATGATTCAAGGAACTAGAGAGAGTTCTTAGGAATTAAATGAAGTTAGAAGTGGACATAGAGGATTATGAGTCAGTTCAGTAGATTTAGGAATTGAACCAGAATTAATTAATGGAACTCTCTGGTATAAATGTAAGCCTACGGGTAGAGGAAGGGAGAGGCCACTGATACTGAAGAACAGGCCTGTGAGAGACAGAGAGTCTCTGATATGTAATCAATTGTTTATATTTATTTATACAGAGCTTTATTCCAGAACTGTATAGATGTGTGGAATGAATATCGAGTGATTGTATTACATGTAAGTTAATAATTCGCAGGTTCTGTAACAGGGTTACAGACAGAGTTCTATAGAATGCGCAGAGAGGAGAGAATGATTCAGAGGAGTCATTAGGGATCTTGGAATCCAGCTGAAGAATCAGAGGAAGCTCTAGAGAGGAAGCAAAGGGAGAATTCACAGAGTTAAGCTCTGAGGAAGTGGAAGAGTGAAAACCCGAAACCCTGAAGAAAACCCCAAAATCGCAGAGGAACCAATGAAAATAGCGTAAAGTCTAAGTAAAAGGGACGAGCGGAGAAGTGAGGCGTTGGCGCAGAGTAACCGTTGGATCTCAGTGATCAATGGTCCAGATTAAACAACAGAGGAACCTAAAGGAACTATCGGAACCGACTGATGGAGTAGATCAACGGTCATCACATGTGAAAGAGCGCAGGAGTTAACGCAGTGAAAAGGCGGATTTATAACCTCGAGTGGTATTTCAGGCGGCAAAGCAGTGGTAAGTGGTATCGAGGGCTTGGCTTTAATTCCACTAATTGGAGGACACGTAGCAGTGGAGGAGTGAGGGGAAACCGCTTTATCGGGCGATTAACCCCCATGTGTGTTGTCAACCCAAAGCAAACATGAACCGTCGGATCTACTAAAAGTAGATCAACAACGGAGGATTAATATGCAAGTTGGTCGATCGAGGATCAGGGTATGGAAGCGACATGCAATAATGCGAAGGGCCGATGGGTGTGGACCCGATGAAGTTATGAGCGTGAGTTTATAAAGTTTGAAGTCCAACAGTTCAATCCCATATCGGATGTGATGAGGCATATCTATAGTGTGCCCGCGAAGGAGAGATCCCCCGATTATGATAAAGGTGACCTCGGAAAGTGTGAAGAGGCCGTATAAAGGCAAAAAGGTATGTTTATGCATATACTTCCTTTGTAAATGGGTTATAAAGGATTAAGCGTGATAGGAGGATTTTATGTGTAAGTCCACTTATAAATGGGGTTTAAATATATATGCAGGCTTAAGGGTTAATAAAAGGTTAATCAAAGGTATATGCGGGGTGATAGAGTTCCGATAGAGGTGAATGAGTCCCGATAGGAAGAATCTAATGAAAGGCTTTAATAAAGTCTAAAATGCATTTTTTAAGGTTGATTTAAGTTCTGATAAGTGAATATTGCCTAAGGTTAGGCAATGATGGGTTTTTAATGAGTTATTCCACAAAGATTGTGAAAGGGGCCTTAACCATTGATGGTTGTAGATTTGACTCCTTAGAGAGTTAAATACCTGGGACAAGTGTGATTATGCATATTACATGCATACTGTGGGTGTAAGTGGGGTAACCCTCCATCAGTTGGTGTGCTAGTGCTAATTAAGTTTGGAGTAAATAGCAAGCTATTCATAGTTGTAGCTCTCTACTTGTGTGAGGGAGAAGTGTGAATTTGGTTTAGTGTGAAACCTAAAGGGAAGAACCTTAAAACTATCATTGTTGAGGCCATCATGGAATGCTAACGGAAGTGAGTGGGAACCTAGTTTTGTCGAAGAAGAACAACAACTTCCAAACAATGGTTGTAATCTCTTCTTGATTCTATATATATGCAACTGTCGATTGATTTCCTACATAATGTGTCATCTTACATGTTTATGGATTAATGTTTCTTGACTTGTTAAGTAGGTTGAATTTCAATTTGTTTATTATCGTAGTTGTTGTTTGTTGTTATTTACTTGTTTTAGGTGTTTGAAGAAGGAAATGAGAGATAGTTGGAGCAAGCAAGCAAGGTCATCATCAAACGGGATAAGCGTACTAAGAGGTAGGCCCTCTTAATTGGTTCTAACCTAAGGAAATCTTCCATAGAATGTATCGGTTGTGGCTAGACCCATTATCGTGCTAGAGGAATTGTTTATGTCCGCACTCATAATTTTACTTCACCACAAGTATTACTAGAGCACAGTCCTCGCTAAGAGGGAGTGTTGATTTTGGGTAGAACTGAATGTGCTCTAGCTACAAAAATTAGTGGAGAGGCTATAGCACATGAGATCTCCAAGACCCAGAAATGGTTTGGGTAGAATCTAACTAGTTTGGGAGATATTAAAATAATTAATATTTTTAATGGAGTTCTAAAGTCTGAACTTAGGAAAAATAAAATATTAATGTGAATTAATATAAAACCGAGTTAGAATGGTCCAAAATTAAAGCATCAAGCCAAACCTAATCTTAGTCGTTGATTATATATTTAATCTCGGTCGTTGATGGACCAACGCGAAAAGTATAAGAGGAGGCTTGAGGGTCAGTTAGAGAATAGAAGGAGAGAGATCAAGAACTCGATTTTCTGGGGCAGGGTTTGCCGAGGAAATTGAGTGAAGTGATCTGAGTTGTAGCTGAGGGGCAGTGAATACATAGTAGAGAGGCATAGTTAGTACTGGAAGCATCAACACAGAAGCCAGGAGAGTGTTGACGCAGAGCCAGCTAGAGGCCACGCAAAGGCAACCAAGAGTTGTGCAGAGCAAGAGGAGGGCTAGTATGTGAGACGCAGAGGCTCCAGAGGCTAACGCAGAGCCCCAAGAGGCTAACACTGGGCTAGAGAGGCTAATGCAGACCCTAGAGGTAGTGCTAGGATATTTCATGGGACAAATTGGAGCTGGAGAGCTGGAGAGGGTGATGCAGAGCAACAGAAGTTGTATTGTTACTGTGGGATCGTTCATCCAATGATTTAGCAGAATATCTGTCTCCGACTGAGAGGTACTACTACCAAGGGAATTCTCTATTGGGTGAGCCATTTCTAGCACCCTAGTTGTATTCTAAAACTGCATAATAATAAAACCCTCTGAATCACTGCACCGGTTTTCCCGCATTAGGTTTTTCTAGGGACATTAATCCTAAAACAATTGTGTCACTTGTGTGCTTGTTTCTTTCAGTTGATAATCTGTATGTCTTGATATTTTACTTGTATTTATTTTCAGTATTTATATGGTAAATAACTTGTTAAGTAACTGAACAAGTAGGAAGAAATAAATCAGATAGTACAGGAAGAATTTCTAATGGATAGACTTAGAAATTCCAACACAATGAGATTATGCCTTAGCAAGCTCACTTTAAATAAATGAAATATGCACAAGTTGCATATCAGTGAAGAAAATTGAAAATTCTATCTCCTCATTTTATCATCAATACACCCCTTTTGGGGGTTAATTTTATCATATAAGGATTAAAAGAATACAATCAAGACCATAACAAAATCACATATAAAATCTTGCTACCCAGTTAGCCAATCTGAGGATTCCATCCATATTCTAGCTGACTTGAATAATATAAGTTACAATGTAGATAAATATAGATTTAGAGAAAGGTTTTACAAGTTCCAACACTCTGGTGACAGTTGAGTTTTATTTTGTAAATATGATGTAAATTTAGTCTCTGGTGCACAAGTATAAGAGAAAGTAAATAAATTTATAAACTTGATGTAAAGGTTGGAAGCCAAATATGTTTGGTGTGCCCCCTCTAATAAGACAAAAAAATTATAATTAAAAATTTCATTTTGCAGCTTGGCCAAGAATAAAATCTACATGGGGAATGTTGAAGGTAGTCAAGTGATGTAAGAATAAGTTTTTGGTTGTTATGGGGTGGTTCTTCCTCCATTTCTTGTTGCATTAGTCATGCATTAGGTTTTTGTGCCAACAATTCCTTTGATATAGAAGAAAATTTATGGCAAAATATACCCAAAGAACTCAGAGACAAATACCAACATATGTGAAGAAGAAGGAATATGAATATACATCAAACAAGAAATATGATATATAACCATTTCAATGCAAAAATAAAGAAACAAATAAAAAAGTTGCAAATAAGGTTCATAAATACCCACCCTTTCCATTAAAATATATCTATATCATGAACCAAATTAAGACTAAGTGTATATAAAACAAAGAGTTGAGAATGAGAAGAAAATAAATTAATACTGGGTAAACAAATATCTACAATCGTGACTAGATATGATACCCAACAAAAGGGAGTCATCTCAACAAGTGAAACCTCCAAATGAACATGTGAAGAATTCAAACCATAAGCCCTCGAGTTACTTCTCAAAGCATAACCCAAAAATGATTGTATGTAAGTAAAACCATCTCTACAACATATAAATCAATTGTATCGAGGAAATCATTCATACCAACATAGTTGGGATCAAATCTTTGAATGCAGGTGCTTCCTAAATGGTCAAATGACAAAACCCTAAACTAGCACTAATGGCAAAGCTATTACTATTTAAACAAGGGAACAACATACGTTCCTTCGTTAAAAAAATCATAACCAATTTTTCCACCATCATTGCGATGACTAAACACAATGCTCTGGTTGATGGATATTAGCACTGGAACAAAAATGGTAACAATGAAACATCTCCTGCAATCATAGTTATAGTAGATGTGGATGCACTTTGTAGGCAAGGTCGACTAAAAGAGGCAATGGCTATTCTGCAGTTCATGGACCAGGAAGGCATTTACCCTAATCAGCTACTTACAATTCTCTTTTTCACACATGCATTGATAAAAAATATATTCTAGACACCAAACTTGTCCATGCCCACATCATACAAACTAAGTTTAAGCCTAAAATTTACATGGGAAACAATATTGTGACATTCTGTGAAGTGTGGAAGTTTAATCGATGCACACAAACTTTTAGATGAAATTCCTAAACAAAATGTGGTCTCATGGGATTCCATTATTGCAAATTATGCCAAGCATGGGTTAGATAAGGAAGCCTACGCAATGTTTTATGAGATGGAACAACAGGGCATTCAAGCCAATCAATTTACTTTTGCCATCTTTCTCCTAGACTGCAACAATTTGAGGGCTCTGGAGCATGGAAGAGAGATCGATGAGAGAACAATTAGAAGTGGATATAAATGTAATTCCTTTGTGGATAGTTCCCTTTTAGACATGTATGTTAAATGTTGGTGTTTGGAGGATGCATGCAAATTGTTTGACAAAATGCCTAAGAGAAATTTAATCATGTAGATTACATCCCCATCTGGAGCTGGCAGAGATTGTAGTAAAACACATGTTGGATTTGGAGCCTGAAAATACCACAACTTGTGCATTTTTATTAAATGTATATGAAGCATCTGATGGGTGGGATGTCAAAAAGTGCGAAAAATGATGAAAGTTGAGGGAGTTAAGAAGGCACGATGATGCAGTTGGATTCAAGTCAATGAAAAGGTCTATACTTTCTTTGAAAGAGACAAATCACACCCCAAAAATAGAAAATCTATGAAATTTTGGAGAGATTGTTAGGACACTTGAAAGAGACAGGATATCTACATGACACAATCTTTGTTTTGCAGAATGTGGATGAGGAACAAAAAGAAAAAATTATTTGTCACCATAGCGGGAAATTTGAAATCTCCTTTGGTATTATCAACATGCCCTCAAGGACACTCATTCGAATTGTGAAAAATATTTGGGTGTGTGGTGACTTCCATTTTGCCTCCAAGTTTATCTCAAAGATTGTTGCACGAGAAATTGATGTGAGGTATGCCCACCGTTTTCATCATTTCAAAAATGGACAGTATTTTTGCCAAGATTATTGGTGATGTTAAAAGAGACAAGCAACAAGCATAAGGTTATAGAACAAGAGCTTATGCACACTATGAAAGTTTGCAATGATATTGGGGAACAAGCTATACATTTTTATCATTGTCAAAAGTATGATATTTGAGATGTTTTTTTCTTAGCTGTAAAGAGAGAGGGATTTTACACTATAGTGTTGTAGGAAGCAATTAATCGGCAATTTTTGTCCAAGATGGTTCATCATCCCAAAAATTCATGGGTGGCTAATTTTTTGAAACGTGCAAGTTGAAGTGGGAATGTCACTTAAAAGGAAGACTTTTTTTCTTCACATTTTCAATCTCGTCTTTTTCTTTCTTAGTGAGTTTTTGGTAGGCTTTCCAAATTTCAGCATTTTTTTTACTCAAAGATTTTGAACCCTTGTCTTTTTTTGATAGGTCATAGTTATGCAAGTTTGGTATACAATAGCACTTCATGCTAGATCCATGAAAAATACTTATATTTACTAGAACCAATATCTTCATGACACATCTAATATGAAGGTTTCACATTAAAACCAATATATTTGACTACTTCTACGATCAAAAGGAAGATCTTCTACTTCATTAAGTAGTTTTATCAATGACTTCTCTTTTACAACTTTCCAGCCACATTAAATAGATTGAATGAGTAATAGGTTGGATGATGATGCCATTGTTTTGCATTGTCCAAGCAATCCTTATAACCTGGAAATTGTAAATATATTGACTATGATTCATTGCTTATTTATTTTTGTTTTCCTTATTATCCTTTGGTTACATTCCAGAGTCCAAACGTATGTTAGTTTAGAAGGTATTTAAAAATATAATGGATGAGACATGCATATTGTTTTAATAAGAGTATAGAAAAAATATATTTTTCTTATAGAATTTCCATGATTTCAAAGATGATAGTGAGAAGTGGAGTGATGATGCAAGGTTATGCCTAGGTAGTTGCCAATCCCACATAACCCAAAAATATTTGAATTCAGTTTTACCATTTTGTTGAATTTTGGATGTAGTTCCTAGTATTTAACAAAGGACAAAGGGTAATGTGGAGACTAATGCATAAATCTAGGAGGTTGTTATCTAGATTCCACATAATAGTGAATTATTATTGATGATGTGGACCCAATTGAAATGGTCAACTATGATCAATTAGTGATGATGTGGACCCAGTTGACATGGTCAGCTATTACCAACAAAATATAAAAGGTTCAAAGCCTATAAAAGGACCATTCAAATAAATTTCAAGGAAACTTACACTAGCTCAAGAGTTGGCATATGGAGATAGCTCATGGGAGGAAGGTGATCCAAGTAGATGAGAAGGGGATTACAAGGGAATCTAAAATAAAGAGACTAATCTCTTGACAAAAACTATAAGAAGAGAAGATCTCAAGTTTAGGTGAAACTGAAATTTCATAGAGCGGTTGGGGATCATCGATTCAATCATGGAGATCAAGATCAACATTGAAAGAATAGTAGAAGTTAAAAGGATCTAGAGTGTGAAGTTTGTGAGAATAGATTTGAGAAAGTTGAGCCTATGTTCTAGCAATGACATTTATGAAGGTTGTGATGTAATAAGTAGAACAACTCTATTTTGGTTTGTGGTTTTGTTTACTTTCAATAATAAAGATGATGTTATGTTATGCTTCCTTGAGATGTTTTATTACTTCCATGGTTTATTGTATAAGAGTTTGAGACATGCAACTTTTAGCTACATCATATGGTCTCAGAGTTGGTTTAAGAACCTACGTGTAAGCTCAACTCCAACAAGGGATTTGTTGGGTAGTTGATTGAAGGAAGTTACAAATTTCATAGGGAACTAGGTAGATGTTGTATAAGATCTACAAAAGAGAGTTGCAAAGAGAAAATATATTGTTGAGAAGTAAACATGGTACATAGTGTGAGTGCACGACTTCAAGGAGGTAGTAGTAGATCTTGCAAAGATAAGGACACAGTTAGGAAGGAGGTGTAAATTTTATTTGGATGCTTAGAAGCCTTGGTAAGGGCTTGGCTATGGAGAGAGAAGCCAAGGAAGATGGCTTATAAGAGTGAAGATGAGTGGGAAGAGGTGTTTCTTGAAGAGATGCATCAACTTGCCTTAAAATATTAGGAGAAGTTGACCAAAAGACAATGGGGTGTGACAAGACAAGGAATGATAAAAGGTGAAGAAATAATTAGCGGGATAAAAGTAAAATCTGTGGAAGGGTATTTCATGGTTCATGAGGAGAATGAATATATAGTTGAAGAGTAGATATGTGAAGTGCAAGGAAATGGGAGTAGAATGCTAAAAACAATATTAGCTAGAGAACATTCCTAGATTATTGTTGAAGGATCCAAGTATGAGCAGGAAGAGCTTGTGTTTGCATGGATGTTAGAATAAATGGAGAAGTGTGTGATTGAGTACATGCTATAGGAACCAAAGGAATATATTACAACATAGTATGTGATGGAAATTTTTCAACAAAGTGAAGTAAAAGAAGAGGCATTATTGGAGAAGGTGCCCAGGGGAAATTTTTATTCCCCTAATGCATTTTGTATTTATTTATGTGTAGAACAAGAAGAGAATGTGCATGTGGCTAAATTTGATTATGAAGATTTGAAAATTAATGAACAAAGAAAGGCTTAGCAGATCTATCAAGAGGATGAGGAGATGGACAAATCAGATTGGTTGTGTGTAGGGTTCGAGACTACATAATGCAAAGATTGATGCATAAGGGATCTTGTTGCTATATCAATTGAAAAGTATATTGTGTCATCTAAGGCTACTTATCTTATCTAATACAAGTTCTGAGGATATTGGAAGCATAATGAAATTAGAAATAGAATATATACACACATGTTTCAACTCTTGTTCAAAGATTTTACCCTTTAAAATGTAATAGGTTGATAGAGTGGGATGAAAAATCATTGGGTGTATAAACAAAGCAACATTTTTTATGGTTAGATTAACAATAGATGATTGAATTGTGGTAGAAATAGCATGAAACTTATAGAGTGAAGTTATGAAAGTGAGAAAATACAAGTAGATTGAAGGTTTGAACCCCCAACATGAATGGTCAATTAATGGAAATATGTAATGGGCTCCCTAGACCTAACAATAATGTGTGTCTCTGTTATTCACTATCCTACAAGTAGATCAAACCAGTGGTTTGTGAGGTTTAGAAATACACTTAACTTGAAAATATCTCAACGTAGTTTCCCTTAATGATGACAAGATTGTGAAAGTTATCTCTTATTTGAGAATGGAACTCTACCTCATGTCATTGTAGTTGCTCCTCATCATGATTAGATTGACTCAACTCTCTCCAATCGAGAAACATGCTTTACATCTCTAGCTAGAGTCCTCTCATTAGTGGTTCAACAAGGGATCAATATTGTATATGGTGTATCCTTGGGGAACTTTTTGAGATGCTCTTCAGACTTTACCAAGGTTGAGCATAGCCTGGGCAAACTCTGTATCCTCTCATTGAGCATCAACTTCTGCAAGTTAGATGGCACACATTATACTTTCCCAATTATCAACATACTATTAATGATAAATTAAGAAGTGCATGTAAAACCAAGTATAGATCCTTTTCTAACCAAAGCAAAACAAAGTCGAATCCTCTGAAAAAATTGCACACCTTAAATGCCAGAAGTTACCTGGATATATACTTAAGCTACAAGAATATTTTATGAATTATATTTATCCCATCCAGAGTACTTCACATTTAATTGGATGTCCTATATTTACTATGATGTCATTTTGCTCCCAAAAGTAATATATAAAGCCAAGTAAGAATATTGTCAACAAAATTCAAGTATAAGTTTAGAAAAAAAACATAGGCAATGTAGTGGATCAAGAGAAACATCTTGCTAATTAGGTTCCTCTATTGTAGTTTGATTTGACCATAGTTTCTAGTAGATAAATAGATAGTGTTATGTAAAGAATTAAATGATCGTTATAAAGAATTGAAGCAAAAAATGAAATATGAGATAACCCAATGAATTTTTAATCAATTCATATTTGATATCTTTAGTACAACTAGTGCTACATTTTCTAATATTTGATTTAGATGGATTTTGCATAAAATTCATTTGAACTAAACTATCAATTGCATTGATACAATATATGAACCAAGAAAAGAAAATTACCTGGCCTTAGTATTTGGGCACTCGAAGGAAATCCAACAACGGTTGCATGCTTTCTTTGTCACGGAATAGTCTCAAGGATAAATGTCGGTTCAGAAATTGAACTCCACTACCAAAGGAAGATGACTGTGTTGGGTGCGGAAAGGATGCATTGAAAGGATCATGGTCTAGCTCTAAGACATAGTCATCCTTGATACTGCAAAATACAAAGTTGTCATCAT
Source organism: Pinus tabuliformis (assembly GCA_031772625.1). Lineage (NCBI taxonomy): Eukaryota > Viridiplantae > Streptophyta > Pinopsida > Pinales > Pinaceae > Pinus > Pinus tabuliformis. The sequence continues at coordinate 779,467,788 of CM062808.1, read as the reverse complement.
TTTCTTATCCAAATAAAAGGGGAAGTGAATCTATTTGTGCAACTACAAATATATATAGAGAATATGAAAGATAACACAATATAGTTATATTTATAGTTTATATCCCTATATATATGCACCTATAGTGGATGGATGCATTTGTAATTATCCATTGATGAGGTTTATTCCTTTCTTATTTTGCATTTTGTAATGCAATAAAAATATAAAGAAAATTATAAAAAAAGATTATAAATAGAAAACGTCTACAGTCTTTGACATGTAACTTTACAATTCATAGAAATTATCTAGTTATGAGGCTTTCAATATATCATTGACAACAATTGTACTTGTATCATTTTCCACCTTTATTTTAATGCACCATGGGTCCATGATTTAAATCACGACCTTCCATTCACAAGGTGCTCCTTGAATTCCAAATGCTTAGCTACAGAAAATTGTTCAACAACAAATTCATCAACATTAACTAGGACATATTCCCACACACCAGGCCTTGGCTATACCACATGAGAAATCCATGGTGGAAGAACAATTTCCTCTTGTAGCATATATTATATTGTAGAATGAAAGTCTTTCGGATTAATCACATCATTAGGATTTGGTCGACGTTTCGAACCAACTAATGTGGTTCATCCTCACCTTGTCCTGAGGATGAACCACATTAGTTGGTTCGAAACGTCGACCAAATCCTAATGATGTGATTAATCCGAAATACTTTCATTCTACAATATGGATCACAAAAGTCTCAGATCAAACATTTATTATATTTCCATGAGAAACAAACACAAATATGCACACATTTTTTGAAAACTACACTGATTTTGAAATCTACTACTCAAGGAGATGCAATAATGTTGCATGTCTTTTAACTAATGAAAATTTTTTAACTGCACATGGGTAGACCTCAACACATCTCCAAATAGCCCATGTCATAGATTTTGAAATTCATCATTCTTTCCTATTACCTCTTTTTGTCCATCTAATAGTTGATAAGGCTGCAAAATCTTATTCCCTTTTGCTACGTATCTGCAACATTAAGGCAAAAATAGGTCATCCCTTAAAACAATATGGGATTACATGTCCACTTCGTGCATATATTCGTCTTATAGTTTACCATGCCCCAAGTTATATGAATTGTCCTTGTTGGTTACCTTAATTTAAATTCTACGAAGCAACTTTGAAAAAGAAATGCCAACAATTTTTTAATTAAACTAATTAAAAAAATTAAATGATTAAGACAAAATCATAATTTTAAAATATAATGATAATTTCATCTTCAATAAATGTCTTAAAACCCCATATGTGTAGTAGTGACACCAAAGAGGATTGAATGATGTGTATAATTGATTACAAAAACTTGTGATTTATGCCTTATTATAAAGGTGTTGATGGTGCTAGACCCACCAACATGTCAGGGGATCTCCCCAGTAAGAAGTCCCAATTAGACCTCAGAACGTTTGGTGTAGGAGTCCCAGCGGTGGGTTGTACGGTATCGCCTTGACCACGGTTTAGCAGAGAGGCAAGTAATATGTCCCTATTGGTAGAAAGGGTGTGACAGCTGCTGTCAGACAAGGAAGGTGCATGAAAGGTTCTAACACACGGAGAGTGGGGTGAGTGAACCCCTTGGAAATCTGTGATAGCACGCGGCTTGGAAGGGAATACACGAGCAAAGATGCATCACAAAATGGGAAGCAAGTTAGCTAACAATCCAAAGTGATGGTTAAACCAATCATCACATTTCAGTAAGATTCATACATACTTATACAGAATATTCCAAACATGCATGCATAAGAAAATAGATACACATATCATTTAGAGTAAACAAGATAGCTGGAATACAATACAACATATGCATGAAACATGTTGGCTCTGTTATATTAAAAAGCGTAAGTTCCAGTCATACAATACATCCATGTCCAACCACTAGTTCCGATAGCCGAACTTTACAGCCACAACGACCTGCTCCTCCAAAGAGATATACCAGCTCTGCACAGTGGAGAAGCCAAGGTTCATTACAATATTGTCCACGCTTTCTCTAAGATACTCCTATTGGAAGCTTGGCTAAGCAAAAGCCTCTACAATGAGTTATGAGGGACTATTTATAGCAAAGGGTGGGGTGGACCTTGACATTCCCCTTTCTAGCAGTTCATCTACCCTCATGACTCTTCATCTACTTTATGATTGTTACATCCAACTATCGTCACTTGAACTTCCACTTGACAAGACGTTACATACAATCTGCGCATGTACCCATGTGAGACAAAATGGCTTGAGCAATCCATGCAAGACATCATTAACACTCGGATCATTGTGGTGAGACCAATTCTTTGACATCCTTGTGATGGTCGATGGTGGTGAACTGATGCCAAGCTTGGTCGTCCATCATGGTGTCTGTGCGCTCAATGGTGACATCTTACTGAAGCAAAATATTGCCTTTGTTGCATTCGAGTACACTGATATGGCCCCTCTATCCAACTCTTTTGATAGCATGTGCATCATCGTCTTGAATGTTGTTGGACCAGCAACATACTAATTCATAGTGTTTGTTCTGATCTCCAAGTTTGTGTTGGTGACCATGTGCATCAACTTGTCGAAGTACATGTCCAGATCTAGTTGGATTTGCTTCTTGTCTTTGCCTCGATGAGTGTGCCAAATGGGTGGGATCACATGTGTGCACACAATGACATGCAATGTGTTGAATTCCCTTGCATGCGATCAACAACACTGCTCACCTTGTCTGCTCTGTGCCAGCTGCTGGGATGGATCTATAACTTGTATGGCTGCAGTTTCATCCATATGTGCGTGGTGAGCCCCTTGTTGTACATGTTCCTACTGCTGTTGGAAATAATACTGAGATGGGGGGTGAATCAGTATTTGCAAATCAATAGCTTTTCATTTCCATAATCAGATTTATATACACTACTTCAGAGAAGGGAACTCGCGTTTGCACGCAACTGTTCTTAAGGCAACCAACGTATATCCAGTGAACTTATGATTCAGTTAATTCATCATATGTTGATCTTTAATCAGTGCATCCATACATTATTAAACATTAAACAGTAACCATGTGCAGTAATAACAGAATAAACCATCACACATAAGAAACACACATGAACACCAAGATTTAAGGTGGAAACCCAATGTGGGTGAAAACCACCTGTTGTTGTTGTCTCTGTCTTCTTTTAATAATAAGAAATTTTGTTTACAACCTTGTACTGGTGCAGACTCATACCAGTACGCAGGCTTCTACCTGCAAAAGGTTACAACCTTCTCTCGTTCTCTAGCTTCTACTGGAAGGGAGCTACAACCACCTAGCTCTTGTAATAGCTGATATGTTTACTAGTACATAGGCGCCAGCCTACTGAAGGCTACGACCTTCTCTCTTCCTCCAGGGACCACGTTTCATAAATTTTCACACTGGATACTCCTGGTACACAACAACACTATATGTAGGCCACGTTTCATCCAATTTTCATACTGGACCCATCAACAACATTGAAGCTTAGAATCAATCACCATAACCATCAAATACATCTGCATCAACCAATCACTGAAACTCAATCATCAATATCTGAATCAACCACAACTGAATCAATCATTGAAAACCCATCATCACTGAAGCAAATCATAATCAATCAATCTGAACAATCAGACCATTGTCACTAGAACACAGTCACCAGAACACAAAGTAGAACCCAAAACTTTGCATCAACAACCAGAACCAACTATAACTTCAAAAATCAGATCTCATAATGTATATGCTATTTTAATGTGCCGAACCGGCGTGTATATGCGCTTTTATCAAATCCAACCAGCATACAGATCTGCAAATATTAACTCATAACTTTGCAGCTTTTCAGACTTCATCAATCTCTGATATAACTGAAACAATCAATCACTGACACCTCTGAACTTATGACACAACTGAATCAAAACATTCATTCAAACTTAATCAAATTCATCCAATTAACTGGAACAGATAGATCACCATAACTAGTACACAAATATGAACCCGGAACAGTGCATCAATAACCAGAATAAACTGTAACCTCAAATGTATGTGTCAGAATGTATACGCTCCTTTAATGAAGAAAATCTGCATGTATACGCTACTTCCTTTTGTCCAACCTGTGTATACCTCTAAAGATATTGAATCATAAAACCTCTGAACCACAAACTGTACCAATTAGTGACATTCTAAAGATCTACTGTCATATTACAAAGTTCTAAACAGATAGTAATAAGGATCACCCTTCCTTCTCAATCAATCAATCAGTCAGACTCAATTTCCTTATACATTCAGTTCTTCTTTCATATCTAAGAAGACATCATTGACAAACAATAGTAATATAGCAATAAAACAACATTGTTGATCTGATAGATCAGCCATCCCTGAACATCAAGCTTTTCTTTTGCATACGCTACTTGGAAGAGCCGAACCAGTGTGTATACGTACCTTCACCAAAGTGAACCGGTGTATGGATCTGAAAATACTTACTTATAACTTCGCTGCAATTCCAGACTTCAAACATACCCAGATCATCCTATATAAAGGATAAAATGTGTGTTAGCAATCCAATCTAGCATGTACATTGTTAGATCACATAATGATAAGTCATTATGATCTTGATCCATCATTAGATCTCATCCATCATCATCAACCACATAGGTGCATCCTTAGTTAAGATCAAGCAAAGCATCAAAAACCCATAATCTGCATATTTGATCTAACACTTCATCAAATATTCAATACTTGCACACATTGGCCTAATGATCTTCTCCTCCTTATATAGTTTGAGGCCTCTCTCAATACTTTGGACCAAAACCACTTAGGCCCAATACCTTGGACCAAATACCTAGGGTCAATACCTCGGACCAAATACCTCGGGTCAATACCTCGGACCAAATACCTTGGTTTTCCAACATTAACACACTTTTCCTCCTGTGAAAGTGCATGTATATGTATACACTCCTTTTGTTCTATTAACCTGCGTGTATACGCTGCTTGGACAAGGTGAACCAGAGTATACTTCTTAAACTACTCTCTTTCTTCAATCTCTGAAGTCTGATCTGTAATCCTTTGTTGTTAACCTGATGCACTGTGAACTATCATCTAAGTGAGTTGCCATAAAGGGAAAAACTTGTATCATAATGCCATTGTACATTACTTCTGAACTAATTCCTTTGAACTACCCTGCATTTAGTCACATCTGAAAACATAACTGCCATGCATTCTGTCACATCTTATATCTCTTCTGTAGATTCATCTAGTTACCATATACAAGTAAGTTGTTCTGCTACAAGTGGGTTGCCATCAAGTACAACACATGCATCATAATTCCAACAATCTCCTCCTTTAGACTTAATGGCAACCATGTTGGTGTTGATTACTGTAAGCTGTAGAAATTGTTAGAGATAACAAGCAACACCAAAATACTCTCCCCCTTTGACATCAAGGGCAAAGGGCGGGCCAAGTTATTCTCCCCCCTTGATATCAAGGGTACATATCTGAATATCTAAATATGAACATTGATCATGCTCCCCCTAGATACACACTGAATTTTCTGATTAAACTCCCCCTTTGTACATGCTGAGATGCACTATATCATCCATGCTCCCCCTGAGCACATGCAGAGTCTGCAAAAATATTTTCCAAAAGAATAACATGACTTTATAACTCAACTATGTGAGTTTGACCTTCCTATCACCAATGACTCATACATACATCAATCTCCCAACCAAGTGGGGATATACCAAATTTGATTCATCCACCCAACCAAGTGGGGATATACCAATTTTATACATGACTGAAATATAGCAATTATTACATCATCCTTCCCATGCATAGTGGGGGGTACAAATTACATCATATGACCAAAAAGGACTCATCAAAAGACTACGACAGACAGAGACAAATTATTACATCATGGGCCTTTACATGACCTTTACATCAAATGATATACATGACATTTTTAACAAAGACCAAAGACCTAAACAAGACCATGATAGTCATCAACAACTATCATATACCATATATGATCTGCACCATAAGCATCTGTCAGCAACATCTAGACCTGCAACCTGTATATGTCCATCATCAGTTCCGAAGATATGACAAAGTAAATATCATCAATCTGTGACTAAGTATGTCGTATATAGATATCAACTCATCCTCTTGATCTCATCAAGATCAACTTGCTTCGTTTCCTTAGTAGAAAGAGCCTTATCATAACCTTCCATGAATCAACTAGGCATATGTCATATCTCCAAGCAGTAACACAAAAACATTCACATCATATCATATGTATGTGAAAATAGCATAGTCATCATCTATGATCATAACATCATCATCAAGAACAACATGATCTTTCCACAAGAGCCTCAATATATCAACCATGTATCATCAACTAGGGAACATCCCACATTTGATAAGCATCAACCATGATAATCAACATGTGTGAGTATCAAACTTAACATCATAAAGTAAGAAGTCATCATCATTATGTGACTAAGTAAGCCATGTCTCTGAATATCCATGTCTTCAAATAGCTATGTCTTCATGAGACCTGCATTAACACCATTCTCTTGGCCAACCAATGATATTTATCAATATGCAACTTAAGTAATCATCCATGTATCCAACATCATGTGTATCCATCAACTATGTATCTCCCAAACCATGAGCTCATGATCATTTGTTAAGATTTCTTGATACCATCAACAACAACAATCCTGATGTGAGAGCCAAGAACTATAGGAATCCTGCATCATAACTGCACCATATGAATTTTATGCATCTTTGAAGGCATGATGACACCAGCATAAAAGAAATGAGTGGCTCATCATCAAATAATGAAGTTGTGTACTCAAGCTTTGTACTTATCCTTGTCCTTATGAATATCACCATGTAAGCAACATATATGTACTGTATGCATCATCAAAAGTCATCTACAATCATCCATAAATCTGATCTGAATAACAACTATGTAACCCCAAGCAATACAAGTATCGTTATCATAGGAAACTTATAACCACACCATAGCATGATGTATCAAAACACTTTAGCCACATAAGCATCATCACCATTGATAAGAATCATTTGGTACCAAAGACTTCTAAACATAATGCCAACAATGCAATATTAGAAGCCTAGCATATTCTCCCCCTGAACCTGTGCCACCTGTTCACTGTCAGATATGATCATTGCATATATCAGTAAGAAATATCAAGGCATCATCATCAATCAGATATACATCAAATTTTTAATAGCTTATGAGCACTAACACATTTCCACACATCATCAACAGATTGTAACCATCATTAAACAGAGCAGATAATTGTCTAAACCATATCAGACCCCTTTTCTTGAGTCTTTCCCACTTCTTTTTCTTCAAACCAACATATACGCGACTGTGCAGCTTATATCTCGTGTATATACACGACTTTTCTTCATGAAAATTGCGTATGAGATTTAGAACATTGAAGTTTCACACTTTCAGCTTCCCCTGAGTCTGTTATGTCTGTACACTGTGCTATGCCACATCTTTCTGACTGTACTTCCTTCTTCTTCCATATCTTCGAGTGTGATGATGTTTTCTCCTTTTGGTATGGTGCCCGAAATTTTCTCTTGCAATCCTTTGTTATATGTCCAAAATTGTTACATGCATAACATCTTACATGTTTCATATTCCTTCGATAGCAGTCAATGGCTTTGTGACCAAACATATTGCAAGAAAAACAATATCCCTTAAAGTACCTGGAAGCTGATGATATTTCTGTGTGATGGTCTTGAACCATTCTACTTCTGCATCTCGCTGCAACATGTCCAAAATTATGACATATAAAACATTCAACATTATTCATTGGAGGAAATAACTGACTATATTTTCTTTGAAGAATTTCTTTCCTTGGTTGTTGATGGGGTTGACCTCTCATCTCCTTGTTGAGCATTTCAAATTTTGCATTAGAGTTCCTTGCCTCACCTTGTGAGCTAGATTCACCTTCAACAGATTCATGAAAACCAAGACCATATTTGATGGTAGGAGACCTTTGACTACTAAGAATATCATCCAAAATCTTAGTACTATCTTGAAATCGTAAAATTTTATCCTTTTCTTCTAATTTACCTTTTAGGATATTTACCTCAACCTGATATTGCTCTTCCTTTTCAAGATTTTGTTTCTTCATGATTTCTTCAACTTTTCTTCCTTCTTCCACTTGTTGCCTTAATTCGAGAACTTCGTTTTCTTGTTCTTCAAATGCTTGGAGTAGTTCTTCATTCTACCTATTTGATTTTTCAAGATCTTCTTTTAGAGATAGGATCTTAGCTTCAAGACTTTCATAGTAACTGAATCTATCTTTAAGTTTCTTGATTGTTGTACTCTTTTTGTTTACTTCATTTCCTAATGATGTCACGTCATCCTGCAGCTTTTGACATTGATCTTCCTTTTCATTGTACTGCTTCCTTACTTTGTTTCCTTCCTCTAGTTGAGCTTTTAGTCTCGTAGATTCTTCTTTGAAGGAACACTCCCTTTTGTCCAATAGATCTTGTTGATCTCTAATTTTGTCTGTGAGCTTTTTAAATTCTACATCTATTTGATATCTTTCTCTTTAACCCATAAGAGAAAATTCAGTTGTTTCGCTGTCACTTTAATCATCTTCAAATGAATAGAGAAATATATAACCAGAGGACAACAAATTCATACCTAATAGTTCTTGTGCTTATTCATCTTCATTTTGAGGTGATTCTGAATCTGAAGAGTTGCTTCCACATAATATCCAATCATCTCTCCCACTGTCATAATTCCTTTGGGATGCCTTCTTCTTTTGAGGCGTTTTCTTCTTTAGCTTCTTTCCCATTGTTTCTACCGATCTCCTTTAAGCGATCAAGCTTCTACCAAAGGACTTGCTCTGATACCACTTGTTGGAAATAATACTGAGAGGGGGGATGAATCAGTATTTGCAAATCAATAACTTTTCATTTCCATAATCAGATTTATATATGCTACTTCAGAGAAGGGAACTCGCGTGTGCATGCAACTATTCTTAAGGCAACCAGCGTATATCTAGTGAACTTATGATTCAGTTAATTTATCATATGTTGATCTTTAATCAGTGCATCAATACATTATTAAACATTAAACAGTAATTATGTGCAGTAATAACAGGATAAACCATCACACATAAGCAACACACATGAACACCAATATTTAAGGTGGAAACCCAATGTGGGTGAAACCACCTGCTGTTGTCATGTCTGTCTTCTTTTAATAATAAGAAAATATGTTTACAATCTTGTACTGGTGCAGAGTCATACCAATACACAGGCTTCTACCTGCAGAAGGTTACAACCTTCTCCCATTCTCCAGCTTCTACTGGAACGGAGCTACAACCCCCTAGCTCTTATACTAGCTGATATGTTTACTAGTACATAGGCGTTGGCCTACTGAGGGCTATGACCTTCTCTCTTCCTCTAGGGACTACATTTCATCAATTTTCAGATTGGATACTCCTGGTACACAACAACACTATATGTAGGCCACGTTTCATCAAATTTTCACACTGGACCCATCAACAACATTGAAGCTTAGAATCAATCACCATAACCATCAAATACATCTGCATCAACCAATCACTGAAAATCAATCATCAATATATGAATCAACCACAACTGAATCAATCATTGAAAACCCATCATCACTGAAGCAAATCACAATCAATCAATCTAAACAATCAGACCATTATCACTAGAACGTAGTCACTAGAACACAAAGCAGAACCCAAAACTCTGCATCAACAACCAGAACCAACTGCAACTTCAAACATTAGATCTCATAATGTATACGCTACTTTGATGTGCCAAACCAGCGTGTATACGCGCTTTTATCAAATCCAACCAGCGTACAAATCTGCAAATATTAACTCATAACTTTGCAGCTTTTCAGACTTCATCAATCTCTGATATAACTAAAACAATCAATCACTGACACCTTTGAACCTCTGACACAACTGAATCAAAACATTCATTCAAACTTAATCAAATTCATCCAATCAACTGGAACAGACAGATCACCGTAACCAGTACACAGATATGAACCCAGAACACTGCATCAACAACCAAAACAAATTGTAACCTCAAAATGTATGTGTCAGAATGTATACGCTCCTTTAATGAAGCAAACATGTGTGTATATGCTACTTCCTTTTGTCCAACCTGCGTATACCTCTAAAGATACTGAATCATAAAACCTCTGAACCACAAACTGTACCAATCAGTGACATTCTGAAGATCTATTGTCATATTACAAAGTTCTAAATAGATAGCAACAAGGATCACCCTTCCTTCTCAATCAATCAATCAATTAGACTTAATTTCCTTATACATTCAGTTCTTCTTTCAGATCTAAGAAGACATCATTGACAAACAACAGTAATATAGCAGTAAAATAGTAGTATTGATTTGATAGATCAGTCATCCCTGAACATCAAGCTTTTTTTTTGCATACGCTACTTGGAAGATCCAAACCAGCGTGTATATGCACCTTCACCAAAGTGAACCAATGTATAGATCTACAAATACTTACTTATAACTTCGTTGCAATTCCAAACTTCAGACATACCCAGATCATCATATATAAAGGACAAAACGTGTGTTAGCAATCAGATCTAGCCTATCCATTGTTAGATCACATAATGATAAGTCATTATGATCTTGATCCCTCATTTGATCTCATCCATCATCATCAACCACATAGGTGCATCCTTAGTTCAAATCAAGAAAAGCATCAGAAACCCATAACCTACATATTTGATCTAACACTTCATTAGATATTCAATACTTGCACACATTGGCCTAATTATCCTCTCCTTCTTATATAGTTTTAGGCCTTTCTCAATACCTTAGACCAAATACCTTGGGTCAATACCTCTGACCAAATACCTTGGTTTTCCAACATGTACGCACTTTTCCTCCTGTGAAAGTGCGTGTATACGTATATGCTCCTTTTGTTCTGTTAACCCGCGTATATACGCTGTTTGGACAATGTGAACTAGGGTATACTTCTTAAACTACTCTCTTTCTTCAATCTGTGGAATCTGATATGTAATCCTTTGTTGTTAACCTACTGTACTGTGAACTATCATCTGAGGAGTTTCCATCAAGGGAAACACCTGTATCATAATGCCATTGTGCATTACTTCTGAACTGATTCCTTTGAACTACCCTGCATTTTGTCACATCTGTAAACACAACTGCCATGAATTCTGTCACATATGATATCTCTTTTGTAGATTCATCTAGTTACCATATACAAGTGAGTTGTTCTGCTACAATTAGGTTTCCATCAAGTACAACACATGCATCATAATGCCAACAGCTGCAACTCATTCTCTCATCTATGTAGCTCCTATTCTTCCTTGAGTTGCTACTTCAGCACATGCAACTCCATCTATGTTTCTCTTTCTTCCCTCGCGTGATCCACGTATCGCGGCATCACCTCATAGCCTCAATCTCCAAAGTTGCTTTCATCATGAGTGGATATGCTTTGAACTTGCAGCTTTGCTCCACCTCTATGTTATCAACAACCTTCCTCCTGCATTCGTCACTTGCAAGTGTGTTGCCTTTCGTCGCTGCTGATGGTGTTGCTTGTTGTGATGTCATATCCATTCACCTTGATATCCTTGTCCATGAGCAACTTGATGTCTTCATAGATAGGCAAATTCATATACACTTGATTGGCTGCATCCCCAACTGTACTCTGAATGGTGTCTTTGACTCTGCTCTCCCGGAAGCCATTATACCTTTGCTGCTCAGAGGTAAACGAACACCTGTGATACCTGGAGACATATCAACACTCATGGGAAGAAATTTGTCAGTCAAAAACCAAAATGAACTTGAGGACTGACTTGCAACATACATGTGTGACTAATCATGAAGGTTGTGCAATTTCCGCCGGGAGGTTGAGAGACTGACTGCAAAAACTGCGCAAGGAAAATTTTGGGCTGTCAGGAAGCTGCCTGGCTAGATTTGCGCAATTTCTGCTAGCTTTTGGGCTATCTGTCCCAGAGGGATTGCGCAATTGCTGGGAGTAGCAGGTGACTGCTGCCCAAAATTGCGCAATTTCTGGGCTGAGCAACTATCCTGGGATGAATTGGGCAATTTTTGGGAGGAATATTGTCAGGAATAATTGCACAATTATGGAGCCCAACTAGGTTTGCGCAATTTTTGGAGTGAAGGTTGGTTCCCCTCTAGAATTGCGCAATTCCCAAAGGGAGCTACTCAATCAGAAATTGACACTAAGTCTAGAAAGCGACCTGTGAAGGGGGTGGAACAATCTTGCATGCATATGCTGACAAGACTCTATGAAATAGCTGAAGTTGATGTGCTTGACAGTGCAAGACATGCTGTTGAAGATGGTCAAATGAAGCTAAGGCAAAATTTTGGAGGGTGGTAGCCACTACAACACTTGGCGACACAATGGTAGAACTCTAGCACTCTGAGTGGACCTTGTTCATGAAAATCAAGTCTAACACCTCCGGAAGTATTTTTTAGTTCTCTGGTCGTCTTGGTTCTCACACTTGCTTGATTGTAAGATGTAGCATCTATGAAGCTCTTGGTCGGTCAACACACATTCCAAGCCAAGTCAACACAGTTGTTTTAATTGGGGTTGAGGGGTATATTGGTGCACAACCAGTATAGTCGTCAGATTCTTAGTTTCATCTCTAGTGTTGCTCCATTGCTAGCAGGCCTAGACAGTACCCTGGCGAAGTCACGCAGGAACACAAGCATCGCTCCGCTACCAGTGAGCCTGGTCAGTACCCCGGCGGAGTTACTTGTGTCACCTCTCTGCACAAGAAGCCTTTCTCTTCTTTCACCTTATTCATTTTTCAGTTTTGAAATTTTTTCACTTTTCGTTTTTTCATTACTGTGCATGGCACTTATTCATTTCAAAGGTGGAAGAGGGATCTCGATTTATTGAGAGCAGAAGAGGTTGTTCCTTCAGAGAAGTAGTTTATTATATACCTCTGACGTGCATGTTAAGGTTTTTTCCCTCACCTTACTCTACTTGACTAGGCTTCCAAGGGTTAACCCAAAAACAACCGAGTAGAGTAGGTGACACTAGTTAGCATGCAAGCATTGTGTTCTCACCAAGGTTCACTTCGAACAGTATGTATTTTCCATTGACCTATCATGGAATAAAAGTAATAATTTCTTCATACGGAGACAAGATGACAGATAACCAAGTAGTGATAGTTGCACAAGTCCTCTTGCACTTTACCCAGCTTGTTTTAAGAGTCATGCATTGTTTCATGTGAAACTAACCGACAAACCAAAAAAAGCAAACAAACAACAAAGAAAAGTAGAAGCAGAAGTAAAAGCAAAGCGAGTAAGAAAACAAGCAAGCAAACAAACAAACATGTAAAGAAAGTAAGCAAACAAGCATGCAAGCAAACAAACTGAAGGAAAACACTACTCCTACTCCTAAGCTAACGGTGCATGGGCCTGATCATGTGAAGTGATACTTCTAATGCATCCACCGGTGCATTGGTCAACCCATGTTGACGAAGGCTTGGTCCATGAGCAACCCAGTTGTCCGAACCAACAAACAAGAAAGATATAATAATGAAGAAAAACACACTTCAAGCTTAAATGTGTCCACAGAACATGAGTGAGTGCAAGTACATGAAATGCAGTCCGTGGACTTATCCTGGTGTTGTGCGACACTGCGTGTTGCAATGAAGCATACACATACTCTTGCCTTTGACATGCAAGCAAATGAAAGAAACAAAGATAACTTGCATCGTGCACATGTCCTTGCAATGTAATATTCCTCCAATGCATGAGTGATGGGGTTGTGCAGTTCGAGTGGAGGAAGTATGATCTGCGTGTGAGATTGATCTTCAATGCATGTAGATGAGTGATGAGGAGCCTTGGGTGTTTCAAAAATTTCTTGATCGAAAGTGAAACCAACCTCGGGACAGTGAAGGCCTGACATAACCATCAGCTCGCGCTTAAGTGCCTCGACATTCTGGGGGGTTTCGACTTCATCGTCAAATATATCATCATAAACTGGTGGCTTCGAAAAATCAATTGCAATAAAATCATCATCGTGATCGAATATGGGAGTAAATAGATCACGACAGCTACGATCAAAAAAATATATGATTTCATCAGCATCCTCATGATCTGATGAATCAAACATAGGGGTAGATGAGAAGCCGACAAATTCATCCTCTGTGTTTCCAGAAAAGGCAGATGAAAGGTCAAGTGAATTTTCAATGAATAATTTATCCTCTCCATTGTCAGATGATGGACTGACATCCGGTGTGTCCTGCGAGTGATCAACAATGGGTGCATTCGTAGATGAAGATACACATGCAAAATCATGGATGACAGGTTCACCAAAGATGTCAGGAAAGAATGGAGGAGGCTTGGATAGAAGGGATTCATCCTTCACTGAATGTTGATGCTCAATCTCCCAGTCATACTCTTCATGAATGACAACGCATGTTGGTTGTGCAACACCAACTCCGTCGATGGATTGATCCTCATTCACAACAAGTGTAGAGTCTAAAATGGAAGAACACAAGACAGTATCATCCGAAGGATCATCCGAGTACGAAGACAGAGGTTGTGGTACAAAATGCATATGACAACTCGATGGACTCACAACCAAATCTGCGTGAAAATTAAGTGAAGTGATGTTGGGAGGATGTGACAGCTGAACAGATGTGTGTGCCTGATCTCCCACATCACTCTGCAGTGGTGGAGTTGTTTGATGAGGGGATGGCGGACAGTCACTTGTGACAGTGACCGTATTCGTCTGTGATTGACAGATTTGATAAGGCAATACTTGAATCTCTCAATGAGATATTGAAACTTCATCTGGCTCTTCGAAGCTTGAAACTGTAAAACACAGAAGCACTGCCAAAAATCATTAGGCGATTCATGTGGAGCCTTCTATTGTTGTAACAGTTTGTGGTCAAGATGTTCTGGATCAAAATGATGGAAAGTATCTTCAATGAGATCACAGAAGTGCTCAAGTGAGTGTATGTTGTCAGCCGGTAGGCTACACAACCACCGATGTGGGGATTTGCAAAGTGTGTATGCAAGTAGCAGACTGGCATGTTCGTTAGAACATCCATCTTCCTCATCAAGCATGGCAAGGAAGTCATGTAAGAACATAGGCTAGGCCACTTCGCCTTCACCATCATACGTGTATTTAGAAAAGAGATCAAAAAACTCCCTCGTGATGTGAACAGGTTCGTCATGCGAAAAACATCGCAGAGGGTTGAGTGTGCAATACTCCATGATAGATGTGAAAAGGTTCAAAACAGTATGAGAGGACACAACTTGTCATCTAGCTCTCCTTCTAGCACTAGAAACGTTGATGGTGCTGGACTTGCCAACATGTTAGGGGATCTCCCCGGTAAGAAGTCCCAATTAGACCTCAGACCATTTGGTATAGGAGTCCAAGTAGTGGGTCGTATGTTATTTCCTTGACCACGGTTTCACATAGAGGCAAGTAAGATGTCTCTGTTGGTAGCAAGGGTGTGATAGTTGTGGCAAGACAAGGAAGGTGCATGAACGGTTCTAACACATGGAGAGTGGGGTGAGTGCGCCCCTTGGAAACCTGTGATAGCATGCGGCTTGGAAGGAAACACACGAGTGAAGATGCATCACAAACTAGAAATCAAGTTAGCTAACAATCCAAAGTGATGGTTAAACCAATCAACACATTTCAGTGAGATTCATACATACTTTTACAAAATATTCCATACATGCATGTGTGAGTAAACAGATACATATATCATTTAGAGTAAACAAGATAGTTGGAATACAATAAAACATATGCATGGAATGTGTTGGCTCTGTTATATTAAAAAGTGTAAGTTGGAGTCATACAATACATCCATGTCCAACCACTAGTTCTAATAGCGGAACGTTATATCCACAACCACCTGCTCCTCCAAAGAGATATACTAGCTCTGCACAGTGGAGAAGCCAAGGCTCGTTACAATATTGTCCAAGCTTTCTCTAAGATACTCCTATTGGAAGCTTGGCTGACTAAAAGCCTCTACAATGAGTTATGAGGGACTATTTATAGAAAAGAGTGGGGTAGCCCTTGAAATTCCCTTTTGTGACAATTCATATACCCTCATGACTCTTCATCTACTCTCTGACTGTTACATCCAACTATCGACACCTGAACTTCCACTTGACAAGACATTACATACAATATGCACATGTACCCATGTGAGACAACATGGCTTGAGAAAGCCATGCAAGACATCACTAACACTCGGACCATTGTGGTGAGATCAACTCTTTGACATCCTTGTGATGGTCGATGGTAGCGAACTGATGCTAAGCTTGGTCGTCCATGATGGTGTCCGTGCACTCAATGGTGACATCTTATTGAAGCGAACTCTTGCCTCTGTTGCATCTGGGTACACTAATATGGCCCCTCTATCCAACTGATTTGATAGCATGCACATCATCGTCTTGAGTGTGGCTGGACCAACAACATACTAATGCATAGTGTTTGTTTTGATCTCCAAGTGTGTGTTGGTGACCATGCACATCAACTTATCGAAGTACATGTTCAGCTCTAGTTGGACTTGCTTCTTGTCTTCGCCTCAGTGAGTGTGCAAAATGGGTGGGATCACATGCGTGCGCACAATGACATGCATGCTACTAAATTCCCTTTCATGCGATCAACAACACTACTCACCTTGTCTACTTTGTGCCAGCTTTTGGGATGGATCTATAACTTGTACGGGCGTAGTTTCATCCATCTGTGCGTGTTGTGCCCGTCGTTGTACATGTTCCTGTTGCAACTCATTCTCTCGTCTATGCAGCTCATGTTCTTCCTTGAGTTGTTGCTTCAGCACATGAAAATCCATCTTTGTTTCTCTTTCTTCCTTCGTGTGATCTACATGTTGCGCTGTCACCTCATAGCCTCAATCTCCACAACTGCTTTTGTCGTGAGTGGATCTGCTTTGAACTTGCAGCTTTGCTCTGCCTCTATGATGTCAATAACCTTCCTCTTGCATTCGCCACGTGTAGGTGTGCTTCTTTCTGCTACTGCTAATGATGTTCCTCGTTGTGATACCGTTTCCATTCACCTTGATATCCTTGTCCATGAATAACTTGGTGTCTTCATAGATAAATAAATTCATAGACACTTAATCGCAGGGAAAATTTTAAGAACCACCCTAAATTTATATGTATAATAAATGGGCTAATCCCCATGATACATAGGAAAAATGGGAGGCGGTTTTATCAATAATATAATATGTATATATAATGTTTTTGGCGAACCTCTCACTAGATTATATTATCTTGTACAATGATGGAGAATCTTTCACTGAATCATAAAATCTTGTAAGATCTTGGAAAATATTTTACTGAATAATAAGACATTGTGAAGTCTTGGCGAATGTTTTGTTAAAGTATGAAACCATATATGATAATAAGAAAACATATTCATTAAACTGTAATATACTAACATACATTTTTGGAAAAAAGAAACATAATTTTCTCTTCCTACAAACAATGTTCCAAGTTTCAGTGGTTGTGTTTGTCAAGGTTCTTACAATACACTCTTTCATATCCTTTTATTAGTTTTGATAATATTCCACAACAAAGTTCTTGTAGGTGTTGATATTGACCACGAGTTCTGTTAAGGTAGGAGAGATTAATCTTTTCTCTACAACTTTTGTCAAGCTACCACTTTTTTCAAGTTATCAAATTTATTTCTTATTCCATAGACTCCAACTGTGAGATAAAAAAAAACACATCAAGTTTGTTTACCCCAACACGCCAACAAGTAGCAAGCCCCAACTATATTATATAAGAAAGTATTAGGTATCCCAAAGGCTTGAAGGGGATTTAATTGAAAGAAGTGACCATTGTGAGAAGCCTTCCAATCAATATATGAATATATAAATGTAGATTTATTATTATTTTAATTGGAAATATTCAATTAAATAATAAAATTTAATTATGTCTCTCCCAATCTAAATTGCTTATTACCATAATTCACTACCCTCATACGTCTCGCATTTTTTAACAACGTTGTAACATGTAGATTAATTTCCTTTTTGGTGAATAATCTCCACCTTTTAGGAAAATATGGTGCAGTGGCTCCAACCCCTACAGATCATTAGGACAAACTAAGAATAGCACAGAAGATGAAAGGTTGTACAAACTAGCTTATTTTTCAAACAAATAATCCAACATCAGTACCTAAAATTTTTCATGAAGATATCATATTGAGAATGTTTGAAAAATAGTGGGAAATCTTCTACGAGGGTGATGTAGACAAAGTGATAAGGTTTCATTGTTTTGAAATTTTTTTTGTTAAATCAGAACAACCAATATTAATGGAGATATTAGTATTTTTTATTAAATTTTGTGAAGTGACTAAATGTAGCTTTAACCATTCAACTTAAGATGTTTTTACAATATAATTTCCTAAGTCTATTTAATATCTTCAAAACCAACCTATATCCATCTTAACTCCACATCTACCACTCTTAGAGGGATGAAATCTATTTATCCCTGTGAGCACTTGGTAGACCCAGAATTAAGATGGATCTAAGATAATAGAATTTCCCCTTTAAATAGTCTATGCTCACATGAATACCATGGTATTACCATGGGTTATCATAAACCTGGAGCTAAAAAATTACTATTAGTAATTTATAAAAATTAATAAAATTAATAATTGATTTTTATTTTATTTTTTATTTTAACCAAGTTAAAATGTTTAACATACATTAAATTACAACATCCATTTTTACTCTTGATCCACCAAGCCCCCAGAGGGATCAAATATTTTTTCACTCTATGCTAGTTTGCATATCACGATATTTGATCCCTCTCAGGGCTTAGTAGATCTAGAGTAAAGATGGATCTATGCTGGTTTAATTCCCCCCTTTAAATAGGCTACATTCCACGTGAATACCATGGGTCAATACCATGTGCCATTTTTATTTTTATTAATACTAATATTAGGGTTAATAATGTTTTTTTGCATGGTATTAATAATAATCTAGCCCATGGTATTTGGCCCATAGTATTTTGCCCATAGGTTTCACCTAAATATAACGCATTTTTTGAGTGTTCATAAATATAAGGTGACTTATGGAGTAAATATAAAAAAATGTTTTATTTATTTACCATACCTCTCGTTTATTTATATTTTTATTAATTTACCATACCTCTTTTACAAATATGGTATTTGGCCCATAGGATTCACTTAAATAAAACCTCCTTTTTGAGCCTTCATAAATAGAAAGAGGGTTATAGACTAAATATAAAAAGAGGTTTTATTTATTTACCATACCTTTAGTTTATTTATATTTATATTTATTTACCATACCTTTTGAGTAAGTATAAAAAGAGGTTTTATTTATTTACCATACCTCCACTTTATTTATATTTTTATTTATTTTCACCCTTGCATGTATATAAGGTGACTTATGGAGTAAATATAAAAAATGTTTTATTTATTTACCATACCTCTCATTTATTTATATTTTTATTAATTTACCATACCTCTTTTATAAATATGGTTTTTGGCCCATAGGATTCACTTAAATAAAGCCTAGTCTTGAAAATTAGGGTGAATGGAAGGTTGTAACTCCTAATTTCAAGGGCTAAATTTACCTTTTTTACCCTCTTCCTTAAAATAAGGTGGGCTAACCTCCATACCTAATTTTTTTTATAAAATAAATTTGAGGCGATTTGTAAAAATGTACTATGATACAAAATATTCACCCACTAAAAATCTAAAACCCCTTAATTTCGCCTAAGGGCGAAAATTCGCCCCTAAAATTTTCCATGCTTGATCCACTGCATCCCCAAGTGTGCTCTGAACGGTGCCTTTGACTCTGCTCTCCTGGAAGCCATTGTACTTGCTCTTTTCAGAGGCAAATGAACACCTGCGATATCTGGTGACATAGCAACACTCATGGAAAGCAATCTGTCAGTCGAAAACCAAAACAAACTTGAGTAGTGACTTGCAACATACTTGTGTGACTGATCATGAAAGTTGCGCAATTTTTGTCGGGAGGTCAAGAGTTTGACTACCAAAACTGTGCAAAGCATAGTCCAGGCTGTCAGGAGGCTAACTGATTCTTGGAACTGCGCAATGCACAGTCCAGCCTGGCCTGCAGAGGACTGAAGCTGCACAATGCGCAATTTCAGTCGGTAGTGACATACAACAAGCAAACTCCATTGCATAGTTTCTGGGATCAGCAAGACACTGCCTCCAAGAAATGTGCACTGCAATCTTGGAGGTCAGTGTTGGGCTAGACTTGTGCAATTTCTGGAGGGAAGGCAGAGCCTCCGCTTCCGGTAATGTGCAGTGCTAGCCGGGTAAGGCATGGTTCGAGCCAAGGCAGCCCAGGTCGGCTGATAGGCAACTGAAAACATAAAAAGTTTGAATGCATGATGAGATGAGTGCAAACAAGAGTGAATGATCATAAATGCAAACATCAAGTGCAGGATTTAGAAAATGGGAAAGCATGCATGTGTGTGAAGCGAGTCGCCGCAACAGCGACCGTCTATGCAAAGACAGTGTCATGCATGCGACAACAGTGAGATGTAACGAGAACTGAAACGATGCTTCTACAAGATAACATACATCAAAATGACAACAAGCGCTCATTGAAATCAAGCAAACAACACTCACACAAAGCAAAACATGAAAAGCGACAAAAACGTCGCGCAAGACATGAGAAGCGGGCTTACCCCAAAACAGTTGATTTGAATGTGCCGATGACTCCTAGATGCAATGTGGGATGTCAAAGCTGCAAGGTCAATGTGAGGAATGAGCTTTGCAGTGTCCGGTTGATGAGTTTTGATAAAATCGAGGTTGTGACATGCATGCCACAAATCTAGGAAAAGCGACACTTGGTGGGTGGTTCCTGAAATGATCCTTGCATGTAACCTCTAGCTGCTAAAAATAAATCCCTAAATCAAGGGATGCCTTTGCATGCTGCCTTGGGAGAAGCAGTCCATGCATGCAAATCATTTTTGCTTGGTCCCAGAGGGAACCGGTCAACCTGAAGGCACATGCATCGATCTGCGAGCCTAGGATGAAAATATGTGTAGTTTCTGGTCTTAGCGGAGATGGTTGTCCCAAAGGGATTACACAATTTCTAGGAAGAACAAGTGACTATCTCCCAGGATTGCACAATTTCTGGGCTGAGCAGCTGTCCTGGGTCAGACCTCGCAATTTTCTCAAGGAAGCCTGTCTGACCATATCTCGCAATTTCTGAGCCCAAGAGGCTACCTGGCTGGATTTGCACAATTTCTTCTAGCTGTTGGGCTGGCTGTCCCAGAGGGATTACGCAATTGTTGGGAGCAGCAAGTGACTGTTGCTTAGAATTGCGCAATTTTTGGGCTGAGCGGTTATCCTAGGATGAATTGTGCAAATTTTGGGAGGAAGACTATCAGGAAGAATTTCACAATTCTGGAGCCCAGCTGGATTTGCGCACTTTCTGGAGGGAAGGTTGGTTCCCTTCCAGAATTGTGCAATTCCTAGAGGGAGCTTCTCAACTAGTAACAAACACTAAATCTGGAAAGTGGCCTGTGAAGGGGGTGGAACAAGCTTGCATGCATAGGATGACAAGACTTTATGAAACAGCTAAAGCTGATGTGCTTTAGAGTGCAAGACATGCTACTGAAGATGGTCAATAGGGAGGCTCTAAAATGAAGCTAAGGCAAAATTTTGGAGGGTGGTTTTAGCCACTACAACAAAAGGAAAATAATATAATTACTCTTAGCATATGGATTTTTATTAATTAGTATAATTTAAATTCTAATATGTGCTCTAACCAATTCATTAATGACCCTTCGATAAAATATGATAAATATGTAACGGGTATGGCCATTAGAAATAATACATTCCAAGATAATCCATTTCATCATTCCATGATACTTAATCCACTTCATGAGAGGGTGCAGGGTGCATCTCACATCTCAAACCAATTCCCTAAGGAGCCTTCAATAATATATATATATATATCTATATATATATATATATATATGTGTGTGTGTGTGTGTGTGTGTGTGTGTGACGGGTATGGCCATTATAAATAATAAATTCCAAGATACTTAATCCACTTCATCATATGGTGTAGGGTGCATCTCAAAGGGTTCCTCCACTTGAAAAGTGTTTGTACTTAAAGGAATGACTATGTTTAATAAATATTTATTATTTTAAGAAATATTTATCATTTTCGTCTTGATATTGAAAAATATTTATTATTTTTAACATGTTTCTTTGCGAGTCTAATTCAATGAAAAAGATATTAGAAATCAATTGCATAAATATTTATTTTTGGACTGACAATATTGATAAAGATCAATCGATCGGTTATCATGGAAATGGCACTATGTGTCGGGACTTGGCATCTTAGTTGAGTTGGGGTGGATTATAGCAGTCGTTGGTGCATTCAAGGGTGGTGGTATTTCATGTCGATTATCATGGTGAAAGACAAAGCAAGCCGCATAATATCCAAGGCATTGTTTGTCGTTGTAAACAAATTACCACCATCGTATCCTCCATCATACCATCGCCCAGGCAGTGGTGAGAGAATCTTGTGAGAGTTCATCCGCCCGAGCGTCTACTATCATGTTTGGTCGTCAACATGCATGTAGTCTCATGAGGATACAGTGGAAATTCTGGCAATATTTTGATAAAATATGGCATACATTTTGGGAAATTTGGGTTATAGTAAGATTTTGGGTGGCCTTGGGGATTTTGATGGTGTTGAATCTATTTCCACCTGTTGAAAATAGCAACAAAAAATGATAAAAATAGAATCCAGAATATTCCAATTTTAATTTGTCCTTGAATTAAAATTGTGAATTAAAATCAAATTTAGTCTCACCAGCTGCTTGGAAATAATTAATTAATTCATTATGGATTAATTAGTTGGAGAAATTCAAGTTAGAAGTCTTTTTGAAGTCATGCAACAGTTATCCCTTAAATTAAGGAGATTATCCCTTAAATTAAGGATATTATCCCTTAATTAAGGAGATAAGATTGAGTTATATTTGAGTTGTAATTAGTTAGCTCAGTTTACTGAGTTAAGTCCAGTTAAATTAGTTCCAAACTGTTTGAGGAACTAATTGTGAGTTATCAGTTAGTTGATGCATGCATGCACTCAACCAGTGTACTCCAGATAACTGAAGATTCCCTCATCAGAAACTCATGCATGTCTATTATGAGAAAGACCCAGTTGAGCTAAATGTCAAGGACAGTGTACTATCAGTTGCATGTGTTTTCCTATAAAGGAAACTCATGCATGCATTCAAGGGAAGGTTCCTTGAGGATTGCGCAATTCTGACAGTGTGTTAGAGCAGTGTGTGAGAGCAATGTTCCAATGGGTGAAGGAGAATCATCCCAGAGGAATTCCGCAAGGAAATAGGAGCTTGGAGGGCAGAGGAGAAGGCTTGTGAGAATCTTTGATTGCCTGTGAGCATCCAGGAGGATTGTACTAACAGTTGGCTAGCTATGAGAGCTAAGGCTTTGTATAATCTCGATGTATTTCCACCTTGTATGATAATATAAATAGTGTGCTTTTTAGCTGAGGCTTTCCCTTGAGTATTTTCTGTGTTTCATGTGCATTTATTCTTCTTCTTCTGGTTATATGTGTTCAGCTCGATCTTGCTCAATCTTTAAGCTTCCACAAAGCACATTGATAGTAGAAGTATATTATAGTATTTTGGTTTGGTATATTGCATTATCGAGTTAATCTACAGTGAGATTTTCTCTATGGTCTTAGAGGAGCGAGATTTGTAGAGAGAATTTGCAGAAATTTCTACATGGTATCAGAACTAGCTGATCTATAGAGAAATTTTTACATGGTATCCGAGAAAAGTTTATCAGATCTATGAACAGTATACAGAGAAGAGAATTTGAAGTTTGAAGTTTAGGGTTATAGGTGCAAATCGAATTCTTATCATAATTCAAGGTTGGCCAATGGCATTCTATGGCTTGAGACTTGAGTATGCCTTGGAAGGCAGCTCAAATTACATAGCATGGAAAGATAGAATGGAGGTTCTATTAGAAGACAACGGCTTGAAGGATTTCATTGATCGAGAAATCCCAAAGCCAGCTTCAACTAATGCACAAGAGTTGGCTGAGTGGAAGAAGTGTGCGGCGAGGGCAAGATGGATCATCCTTGAGGGAGTTCGAGACCATATTGTCTCAAGTCTCCATGGGAAGGATACTCCATATTCAATTTGGAAGAAATTGAAGGACCTCTACTAGAACAGTAGCGACCAAAGGAAATTGGCGCTCAAGGATAAGCTTCGAAGAATCAAGATGGAGAACGGCGATACTATTTCCACATATCTGAACAAGCTCACCACCTATAGAGATGAGCTTGGAAGTGTGGGAATAACTACTTCTGATGATGATATGGTGAGCCTCGCTCTCCTTGGCCTTCCAAAGAGCTAGAATAGCTACCAGGACTCTGTGAATGGAAGGGAGAAACTGCCGGATTGGGAATGACTTTGGTTGAATCTCATGCAGGAGGAGATCAGGAGGAGCACACGAGATGGTTCTTCATCCAAGGCAAGGAAAGGGAAGGGAAAGGATTCCCATTCCAAATTGAATTCTTCTCATGGATGGAAGAAGGGTGACAAGTCTAAAGTGAGATGCTTTAATTGTCACGAGATGGGACATTGTGCGACTAATTTCCCATCAAAGAAGTCCAAGAAGGGATCCTCGGAAGGATCGGAAGGTGAGGAATTAGCCTCTCAGGTCAAAATGTACTTTACCCTCATCACATGCATGGTGTCATCGATGATGGGTTGTGTCTAGTATCTTGCCAGTGGAGCCTCATTCCACATGACCGGTGATAAAAGTTTATTCAATACCTTGGAGGAGAAAGACCTCAAGATGTGCATAGAGATGGGTGATGACGAAAGGTATAGTGTTTCAGGAGTGGGCACAATTGCTTTTCAGAAGGAGCATGGAGTTCTATGACCCTGACAAATGTGAAGTATGTGCATGGACTGAAGAAGAACTTGGCATCAGTCGCGATGTTGGAGGACAAAGGCTACGATGTTGTCTTCAGTAAAGGAAAGGTGTTCCTTAGACACATCACCACGAGACAGGTGAAACAGATCAGTTCATGAGTTAAGAACCTATATGCTCTTGAGGTTCAAGATGCATGAAAAGCCTTGAGGAGCAAGGCAAATGTTAGAGACTTGGTGGTTGAGAGGGAGAGTAAATTACCTCTCAACATGCAGTCCCAGAAGAAGTCTCAGACAATTGTGGAGGAGCCACAATTGGAGAAGTGGGTAGAGGGATCACATGCAGCCATACCTCTAGGTGTGAGGTGGGGCGATGTAAAGTGATAGTCCCAAGAAGGCTGAAATTGGGTAGGGTCCATTGATAGGTTTTATCTCATGGATCGTACCTTGCTACGGGAGCCCAAAGTACATAGTAGCGGGAGGAATCGGTGGGATTAATGCAGTCAGATATCAAAGTGACAGAGGCTAGAGTAGTCAGATACTTAAGAGCGCAAAGAAGGACTAACAATAGTGCAAAAAGGCAGAGTCAGTAGAAGCACAAAGTTTTTAGTTGACAGAGGCAATAGTAGTCAAAGACTTTGATGACATATGCATCATACTGATTCAGGTTGGATGTTTTTTTGTTTCTGGAGTTGCTGGAGCAACAACATTAGAGAGAAGTGTTGCATGCATAACATTCCAAAGGCTCATGATCAGGATCAAGTTGAATTCCTTTATTGTTGAGAGGGAGTGTTGAAAATAGCAACAAGAAATTATAAAACTAGAATCCAGAATATTCCAATTTTAATTTGTCCTTGAATTAAAATTGTGAATTAAAATCGAATTTAGTCTCACCAGCTACTTGGAAATAATTAATTAATTCATTATGGATTGATTAGTTGGAGAAATTCAAGTTCGAAGTCTTTCTGAAGTCATGCAACAGTTATCCCTTAAATTAAGGAGATTATCCCTTAATTAAGGAGATAAGATTGAGTTATATTTGAGTTGTAATTAGTTAGCTCAGTTTAATGAGTTAAGTCCAATTAAATTAGTTCCAAACTGTTTGAGGAACTAATTATGAGTTATCAGTTAGTTGATGCATGCATGCACTCAACCAGTGTACTCCAGATAACTGAAGATTTTCTCATCAGAAAATCATGCATGTCTATTATGAGAAAGACCCAGTTGATCTAAATGTCAAGGACAATGTACTATCAGTTGCATGAGTTTTCCTATAAAGGAAACTCATGCATGCAATCAAGGGAAGGTTCCTTGAGGATTGCACAGTTTTGACAGTGTGTTAGAGTTGTGTGTGAGAGCAATGTTCCACTGGGTGAAGGAGAATCATCCCAAAGAAACTGCACAAGGAAATAGGAGCTTGGAGGGCAGAGGAGAAGGCTTGTGAGAAGCTTTGATTGCCTGTGAGCATCCAAGAGGATTGTACTAAGAGCTAGCTAGCTATGAGAGCTAAGGCTTTGTATAATCTCGATGTATTTCCACCTTGTATGATAATATAGATAGTGGGGTTTTTAGCTGAGGATTTCCCCTGAGTATTTTCTGTGTTTCATGTGCATTGATTCTTCTTCTTCTGGTTATATGAGTTCAACTCGATCTTGCTCAATCTTTAAGCTTCCGCAAAGCACATTGATAGTAGAAGTAGATTATAGTATTTTGCTTTGGTATATTGCATTATTGGGTTAATCTACAGTCGGATTTTCTCTATGGTCTTAGAGGAGTGAGATTTGTAGAGAGAATTTGCAAAATTTCTACATGGTATCAGAGCTAGCTAATCCATAGAGAAATTTCTATACCACCATAAAAAATAGGATACAAACACTCCTAGTATCAGAATTTTCGAGAAAAAATTACTGGATTCCGATAATTTTTTTCCATCAAAGCGAATTTGTTGCCCGTCATCCTTATGTTGATTGCGGATTCTTGGAATACTTCGAAAATACGCAATCCACTTAAGCTCAGGGTGTTTTCCATGCGCTAAGTTCCAAACATATATACAACCTTGTATGTAAGTTTGGAACTTAGGGCATGGCAAACCCCCTGAGCTTAAGTCGATTTTGGATTACTAGAATATTGATCCGACATTTGACCTTATCCATGTCCATTAGATCCTGCAATATTCCAAAAATCCACAATAAACATAAATATGCCTTGTTCGGTCAACACCAAGGCCATGGTAAACTACACATGACCGTGAGATCTAAGAACGACCTCATCAATTCCACAAGCAGAGGTTCGACCATCCTTAAACTTGATTATAGGTTTTAGGCATGGTAAACTACACATGACCCTAAGATCCAAGAACAACCCCATCAATTCCACTAGCAAAGACCAACCATCCTTAAACCTAATTATAGGTTTCCCTAAAAGGCTGTCAGAATGTGGACTTGTTCCATGCTCCTTTTCGTGTCGGTTGGCGAGTGTGCTCGGGCAAGCTTCTCAGCCTCCGAACTATTCATTTGGGCCATGAGTGATAGAACACATGCTCAACAGGACCATCATGCGATTCGAAACCCACATCCTCCATGCAGAGGTGAGCCCATGATAGGAGAGCACCCGAAAGATGCATTCTCAGATATTCTTTAACCACCGCTTGGAGATAAAGAAGATTTTTGATGTTGTACTCCATTACGCTTCGTCGAAGCTTGAGGCTGGAACCACTGATAGTAGGCTCATTTTGTATGATAGAAATCATTGTCGCACAGTCCTCCTGACAACTGGCTTCATGTGTTGCAATTCGCCACAGACACCGCGGATATCCTCCACAGGAGTTACCAACATAAATCCCATCAGATATCCTGGAGCAACTCTAAGGGATACATAGTCTTGCCCAAGATTGAACAACGAGACTTGGGACCAAACCTCCCCACCTAACTGTTGGACCACATCCTAAATGTTAGACCACATCCTGGAGACAAGGAAAATCGTATCTACCCTTACCAACATCAAATGTTTTAATTAGTTTATTTTAAAATTATTTAAACTCAAGTAAAAAGTTTTATAATAAAAACCAGAGATTTTATAATATTTAATTTTATTTAAAAAATGGTCAAGTCCCACTAGCACAACCGGTTGAGGATGGACCTTGTTAGCAAGGCGACCCAGGATCAAACCTCACAGAGGTTGTTGCACTCGTGCTAGGGGGGGGGGAATGCTAAAATCCAATCATCTTAGGGTTGGTATGACCAGGCCGAGTGCAATCTTCGGGTGACTTTGATGGCTTAGATGCCCCTAGGTCATGGTTTCTCAAGCCACAGGTTAGGCCTGGAAGAACATAGATAACTTGAAAAACAAATAAACAAACAAAATTATCAAAAAATGTTAAATTTCATCATTCATCTTTAAATATAAAACATTTAATTGAATATTAAAAATAAATCAAATTATTATTAGCACAATCATGTTAGTAAATGTGGTTAAGTGTCATTATCTACATGAAAAACCTATAAAAGGTGGAAAATATAGTCATATCAACCACATTTAATAAGGTGATTGTGCTACTTACTACTAACATGCATGGCATGTATTGTTAAAACATGATTGATTATGGTTCATGTCGGCGAACTATGGATAAAAATGGCTGTCAAGGTTCAACCATTGTTGTTGATAGTTGATGATGGTTGACCATGGTTTATGAGGGTTGATGAGGTTGACTGAAGTTGATCGTGGAAACTATTAATGTAATAATGTACTTATGTCACATTAATCTAACAATGTTACATTAATGTTAGTATTACATTAACATTAGAATAGTGGTTACAGTAATTGTTGAAGAGGGTTGAAAAAGTTGATCACGGTTAATTGAGGTAGACCTTGATCAACTAAGGTTGACCATGGTTGGTATGTTTGACCTTAATCGACCATGATCACCCATGGTTGACCATGAATACCACGGTTTACTAGGGATGTAAATGATTGATTATGATTGACTAAAATGACCATGATGACCATGTTGATCATGTTTAAATTCCTTACCATGTTCGACCATGGCGATCTAGTAAATCTAATAAACCTAATAAACCTAGGTCAACCTAGTAAACCATGCTCAACCTAGTAAACCTAGGTCAACCTAGTAAATCTAGAAAACCTAGTAAATGTAAGTCAACATAATAATCCTAGTTCAACCTAGTAAACCTAGGTAAATTTAATAAACATATGTCAACCTAGGTCAACTTAGTAAATCTAGGTCAACTTGTAAACCTAGTATACTCAGGTCAACCTAGTAAACCCAGTTGATTGTGGTTGACCATGGTCGACTATGGTTGACCTAGTAAACCTAATAAACATACATCACCCTAGTACCTAGGTCAACCTTAAACCTAATTCAACCTAATAAACCTATGTTAACCTAGTAAACTTAGGTCAACCAAGTAAATATAGTAAGCATAGATAAACCTAGTAAACCTAATAAAAGTAGGTAAGCATAGATCAACCTAATAAACCTAGTAAATCTAATAAACCTAGTCTACCTAGTAAACCTAGGTTAACCTAGTAAATCTAGTAAACCTAGTTGCAAAAACCTAACTACAAATTAAAAGATCATAGCTAAAAAAATGCATAGTTAACACCTCTATTTATAATCAAATAGGTGTTGCGAGAGGGAAAATAGTCTAACCCTAAGATTGTAGAAAACTTGGGTCTTTTATTATTTCCAATTAATGGACAGTGCACAATATGATTTGGATGGAACAAGAGAAATACATAGGTTTAGGTTTGGGAGGGAATCATCCATTGTTTCATTTTTTTTACTAAACTTAGATGTGAATCTAATAATACAATTGATAGATATTATTAATTAATCAATTAGTGGATTAGGAGGGGCTAAATAAACAACAAATTAAAAAAAAAAACAAGCAACTATGTTAGTCAATCAAATGTTGAGCTAACATATACATAAATCAACCCAAAACAAGAACTCTAACAACTATATCTACCAATGGGGGGGAATCAAAGAACATGCATTGCAAAACTTGATTATAAACATTCAAAAGGATTCATAAATGGTCAAGATTGATGATTCATGATTGAAGAGGGAATTAATAAGCAAATTGAGGATGCTCCATTCATTGACATAAATTTATCATGTAGGGACCCAAGCCTAATGTGTAGAGCCTCAAAATAATTCTTTTGAACCATGCATGGATGATTAGGTGGATAACTTTCAATGTTTATAGTCAAGTACGTATGAGTCATTTGTGTCATTTTACGACAATTTTTCTAACAATATATGATCGCTACAAATTCAAATTTAACATTTTTTTTTTGTATTTAGAGGAACTGACAATTGGGTTGGTCTCGCACTCCCATGGCATGGGTTTGATTCCAACCTCTCCCACTATAACCTCTAGGTGTCTATGTATGCCCCTTTCAGAGGCACATGTGAATTAGCGGGATTTGAACCTCGAACCTCCTTGCACATAAGACTTCAGTTTCATGGCCATTGCCCCTGGGGGGTTAAAGTCACATTTAAAATTATGAAGAAACTAAAAAAAAATTAATGAACATTGCACATCAAAAATCTAAATTTCAAATCAAGTCACTATGCATGAAATGTATCCCAGACAAAAATTGTGGCACGACAACATTATCATTCCACGTTAATCACAACAAACAAATTTATTGATTGGATAGAAAACCACAAAAAAACCTAAAAAAATGTTTAGTACACTTGATTTCCTCACTAAGAGGACACAATCCATAAGTGAGAAATCATCTTGAAGTAGATTGATGTCATAAGGCAGTTGGTAACTTGATGTATGCAATGGTCTGTAACATCGGGCAGTTGGTATCTTGATATATGGAATGGTCTGTAACATCAGGCAATTAGTAGCCTGATGTATCCAATGGTATGTACCAGACAAGACATTGCACATGCAGTGGGAGTATTTAGCAGGTTTATTTCAAAACCAAGGAAGGAGAATTGGACAACAGTAAAGCAGGTTTTCAGGTATTTGCGTGGAACTAGTGACTATGGTTTGTGCTACCAAGGAAGACCTTTATTGGATAGATTTTTCGACATACATGGCTTTGTTGATGCAGAATGAGTTGGAGATTTGGATCAGAGAATATCTACAAGTGGGTATGTGTTTAACCTATTTGGAGGAGCAATTAGTTGGATGAGCAAGAGACAATTTGTAGTGGCACTTTCAAATATAGAGGTTGCATACATGGTAGCCACTCATGCAAGTAAAGAAGTAGTTTGGTTGGAGATTGTGTTCAAGTATGGGGTTGGTACAACAACCTATAAGAATACACTATGACAGCTAAAGTGCAATTTGGCAAAAAACCCTGTTGATCATTCAAATACAAAGCACATTGATGTTCAGTATCACTTTGTGAGGGATATGGTTGAAGATAAAAAGGTATTGTTGGTAAAGGTGGACACTCTGAAGAATGTTGCAGATGCATTGACAAAGTTTGTGAGCACTGAGAAGTTTTCTTGATGTAGAGAAACAATGGGCATTACATCCCTAGACCAATGACTAAGCTCTTTTGTGACCCCCGATGTGGAAAGAAAACAACAAGTGGGAGAATGTTGGGTGTGTGTTATATTCTTTCCACACGTCATGGAGTCCGAGGGAACGCCTCGAAATATATATATATATATATATATATATATATCTATATATATATATATATATATGAAATAAATAAATAACTAAAAATTAAAAAATTAAAAATAAATAAATTTAAAAACAAATAAATAAATAAAAAATAATTAAAAAATTAAAAATAAATAAATAAATAATAAAAAAAATTATGTCAACCCAATAATAGTTGGGCAGACCTAAGGATGGGGGGCGGACCCAAAGATGGTGGGAAAACCTACCCATGGTTTTCGTGCATGGTTTTTGGGCACGATGGTTTTTTCCCATGGTATTTATAGATCTAGTCAAGGGAACTACGATTATGTTCTAATCCAAGGTTAGTGGATTGGGGTTTATGAATGCTTCAGCATTTATATATATGTATTGTAACATTGAAAGGAATATAATGAAAAATCAATCTGGTATTCCTTATTTTGGGATCTAGGGGAAATCTCTATGTATATTTGTTTTATGTTCTTGCCATTGTATATTTTTCTATTTTAAGAATTCATTTGCACGTAATTTTTGTACATGGTTAAAACTTACACAAAAAAGGGAGCTAATCACAGGGATTTGTTGTAGTGTAGTAGCATAATAGTATTAAGGTTGTAAAGCATGCCCAGAAAGGCTTCCCAAAGTAACCCAATTTTTATTAAACATTCCTTTGAGCTAGGAATAACACCGAACTCCAATTCTGTGTTTTCCACTGGACTATCCCTAATTTGAGCTAAATGATCAATGAGAATTTCTTCTACAGAGTTGATATCCATTTTTCTTTACTATAAATTCAAGAAAGATGGGCTCATAGCAATGTTACGGCTTCCTAATGGTATAATTCAGTGTACTTACCAATTTTCCTAACTTGGCTACTTGGCTCTTCACTGAAATCTAGAGAGTTTGAAGGATACGGTAGCATCGTGAATGAAATGAATATGTACCATGAAAATGTAGGCTTAAATTAGAATTTAACCTTCATTAAAATTATCCATGTTGTGTAGTAATTTCATAGTACACCACCTTACCCAAAATTAATTAGGTTTGATTAATGAAATGACCCTTGTTTAAGTAGCACACCAATCATGTTAGCACAACATATAAGCATAGTATATCAGGTTAGACCAGGGCCTTTAACTTTTGCACATATTGTGATCCAATATAACACGGGGGTCATTAATTTACTCATTTCTCCACCATTAGATTGTATCGAGTGGCAGAGAGGCCTTTATGTGGGACATAACTTTCCATCTCACATGCTATGGTCAGTTGAAAATGGAAACTAGAAAATCCTTATTTAATTTTCCCTTGAATTAAATTAGAAGAAAATTGTAATTTCACATCACAAGACAACAATAATGAGTTAACTACGTTAGTTTTACTTAATTGGCTCAGTTAATTCAAGTTGAGGGCGTAACTTGAGTCATGTATAGTGGTTCCTAAATTTTAGGATCCTAGGTTGAGTTTAATTTGAGTTGTAATAATTTAATGTAGTTAAAGTCGGTTAAACTAGTTCCAACTCTTGGAGGAACTAGTAGGAGGTCTAGCAATGGGGTGCAACTTCAGTGTTCGACCAGTTAAATGATGAATCAACCATAATTAACTCATGCATGCATGAAATACGAGTTACATAAGCAGTTTGAATCTACAAGAAATTTATTCATGGTCATCGTCAGATCAAATAAATATAGGATGTTTGATCATGTCGAAATGTAAAAACCACGTTAAAGCATGCACAGGTCAACCAACGATATGCCTTAGTGACCGTTGAATAGGGCAAGTCTTAGCAGTTAGATGTTATTGGGTAGAGAAAACCATACTAATGCAGCCTTTGCTTAGCATCTGATAGAGAAGTAAGAATGTTGGATCAAATATCCTATGACCATTAGATCGCGTCAGATGGTCAGGAAAACAGTAAATTTCATTCAAACTACCATCAGATATTATATTTCAAAGGTTGTTAATGTTAGAATTTGTTCACCATTTACATAGGAGATGACTAAAGAGGGATTCGAACATAGGATGTCAACTTCACTAAACATGATACTTTATATAAAATCAAAAGACTTATGTGTATCTCATTGATTTTTAATGGTGAGGAAGAAACGTAGGTGAAATCCTACAAAGTCTTAAAAATGAAGTCAGGGTTCAAATATAGCTACAAAACATCCACATATAGATGAGAAAATGATAGTGGTAAACAAGTCCATTGTTCACTTCTAAGTGATTTTAACATAAGGCATCCTAAGACTTGGGACAAGAGTATGCCTATAAACAACACTATTGTAATCAAGTTGTCCATAGTTCTAGAAGTCACTATTTAGGACATGTTTGGGGTTTTCCTTCAAACACCTTTTGACATTTCATTTTCTCAGACCACTAGAGATAAGTTGATGGAGCATGATATAAACAAACAAAGGAATTAGGTTCATTGAGAGGATTCAATAGATACATAGATAGGAGAATGTGCAACTACAAAGAGCGCAAAATAAATATAAAGGGTGGCATGATCAAGACAAGGTATCTCATCAATTTCAGGTAGGAGATATGGTTTCATTATATCTTAGTTAGAAGACAATACAAGACCCATGGAAGAAGTTAAAACTCTTTACTTATGGCCCATTTGATATTTTATAACGAGGGGGGAGAATGCCTTTGGACTATAGTTGACACCATACATGAGCATCTATTATGTTATTGACATGGAGAATTTAAATCTTTTTTAGCCTTCATGCTTGATGAACATGAGGAAGAGTTGTTAGAGTTCCTAGAAGTTGAAGACCTATGCCAAATGTGCACACCAAGTTGGAACAAGATCTTGGTTGCAAAGTAAGTATTTTGAAACAGCTAGAAAATATAGACAAGTGTTATCAAGAATTGTTATAATGGGAGAAGTTCCTGCAAAATAAAAGTGGTATCATTAAAGGACGTGGCAATACAAGTTTCCTTATCTTCTTCAAAACTATTAAGTTTTGGAGGCATTCAAAACTTCCAAAACAAAGAGGTTCAATCTAAAATTATATTGGAGTGAGAATATACTAAGGTAGAAATTGGTGAGGAAACTAAATTGCACCAAGTTGACTAAATAATGGAAATTGACTAGAGAATATTGATGTACTAGAGGTATCATCTAGTGTCAATAGAGTTGACTAGAATGCATATGTTGACAATAGAAGATATGATGTTTCATTGATTGAGTTAACATGGATTAGCTAGAGATCAAGAGACCTTGTTTGTAGTACTATGTTAGTTAAGGACCCATGTCATTTAGAGGATTTTCTATGTGTCATTCATGAATCTAGAATTTGTTGATGATGTCGTTGTCTTGATTACCATGTGAGTTAAATTATTGTGTAACTAAAATGGTGGAGGAAGGTGAATGGTTAATAATTGATTGCTGGAGATAGCATAAAAGAAGGCATGTTGGAGCATGGATTTAGGGTTAGACAATTAAAGGATTGAGAAATGGTATATTCATTGGGAAATTCAATGGGGGATCATAATAGAGGAAGAAAAGGAGAAGGATTTTCCTTGAAGAAATGAAAACCTTGACTCTAATTATTAGGAGTGCCATGCATTGCAAATGTTACCCTATGGATATGAAGTCATAGAGGTTGTTCATATTACATATGTAAAAATTTGTTGGCTAATAAATTATATTTCTAAATTGATCACAAAGATTTCACTCAAGAAAGTGGGATTTTCTCTAGTATAGAAACATTGTTGTAATGTTTGATGAATCTTTTGTGTGATTGTCTTATTCTTTGTTTGTTGTTTCTTAATAAGAATTCCATACCATAATATTCATAAACAAAGTTATTGGTTTATAATGGAATCTATGGCATAGATACATTGGTTGATTTTGACTTGCCTAGTAGAAAATCAATCAGTTTCTTGACTCAAGATAGCTATATTAGCACCAAGATATGATTCAAAAATGCAAATATCTAATCAAACATGGAAAGTAATTAATAAACAAAAATAAAATGAGAATTGAAAAGGGTGAAGAGCTTATATGCAATAAGAAGAATAAGGTTCCAAATCAACTTAAGTGAGTTGGTAGAGAGAGATCCAATCTAGAACACCAAAAAACGTCATTGATCATGGAGGTAGAACCCAACAAGGGAGAATAAATGCAAATCTCTTCCACCTATAGAAAAACCTACAATAATTCAAATAGGTAACATCCTCAAAGGTTTGAGGAGGACAATGAGGAAGGAGGACAGAGAAAAACCCATGACCCAAAGGAAATTCTAAGTGCAAAAGAGTAAACCTAAGAATAATAGAAATTAAAAGATCATATCTAAACAAATGCAATGGAAACACCTCTATTTATACTCAAATAGGTGTTGTGAGAGGGAAAATAGGCTAACCCTTAGATTGTAGAAAACTTGGGCCTTTTATTATTTCCAATGTATAGGTTGTACACACTACGATTTGGATGGAACAAGAGAAATCCATAGGTTTGTGGGGGAAACATGCATTGTTTGATTACTACACTAAACTAAGATATGAATCTAATAATACAACTGATATATATCATTAATGTGGAATAGGAGTGGTAGAAGAGAAAATAAATTTAAAAAATAAATAACTATGTTAACCCATCAAAACTTGAGCAACACATGCATAAATCAACCCAAAACAAGGACTATAACAACTATATCTGCCAATGGGGAAATCAAAGCAAATGAATCCCAAAAAGTGATTATACACATTCAAAAGTATTCGTAGGTGGTCAACATTAATGATTAATGATTGAAGAGGGGCTTAATTAACCAAATTGAAGATGTTCCATTCATTAATATAAAATTATCACGTGGGGACCCAACCCGGATGGACAAGCCTCAAAATCATTCTTTTGAACCATATGCACATGATTAGGTGGATACCTTTCGACACAATATTGCGTTCGACAAAAGGGCGGAAATGCACAAAAGACGACAGGCAACTGGAGCAAAGAATGGATATTGTTTAAAGCTCCGAGCTTGGAGTTTTCCCAAAAATATACTTTTAATTATGTTCTAGTCCAGAGGTTAAAGTGAGAAGGAATTCTTCTGTTTTGAAAATCCGGGATGCGATCGCCAAGGAAGATTAGAGCCGTCTGTTGCCGCCGGAGTCATCGTCTGTTGACAGAAATGTGCCGGAGCTACGTCCAAAAACTTCTAGTCGTCATCTCAAAGATCTCCACATTTTGAGTTTCACGTTTCTCTTCATCTTTCTTGCCTATTCTGCAACTCAGAACTTGGAGAGCTCGTTAAATTCTGTGAGTTTTTCTGTGTCATTTTGTTGAAATTTACATGGTGTTTATTTTTCCTTTAAGAAAGGGGTCATGCTTGAGAGGATTTATGAAGAAAGAAAGTGTTTAAATGAATTCCTGGTTTTTTGGGGGGCGGTTATGTGTATTAAAATCTGATAAGTCGCCGAATTTTGAAGATTTAGCACCTCACTGGGAATTCTTCATCTTTCATTCACTGTATGTTCATTTGTAGCAACACCTTTCATTAAGAGGTTTGGTTCAAAGAATTTGGTCATTCTTGGAACTTCGGGCTACTGGTTATTCGTTGCATCAAACCTTTTTCCATCATGGTATATATATTTTTAATCTCAATTCTAGTTCGGAATAAAGCACATAAATGTACATTGATAAACGCCCATGTAAATCTGTAGCCGTAGTCACTGTTCTGATCACAATTAGCCGAATCTCAAGCCCACATAAATTAATGGTGATTCGAAAGGGCAAGACAATTTTTTATATGATATACACAACTGTTCACATGTATAATTTTTAAGGGACTAGAGATTGTTGTTATTTTTTCAGAAATCTTTATTATTGTATTTGCCAAGTTATTTTGTTTGTGAACTATATGTGACGTCCTGAACAAGATCTGAACTATTATATCAGAGATATATCTGCTTTACAAATTCGTTGATGAGCCTTTTAGTTTTTGGAGAGATTTACTAGTGATGTTGTATAGAAATGTATATAGTAGTAATTGTATCTAGAGGTGCAAAGGAATGTCGATAAAAGGAGTGGGAGGAATGTGGAAAGAAACTCTTGCCTTGGATGACATGTCAAGCAGCAAGATTGATGTCACATTAAGGGTACGCAATGCTACGTTGAAGGGAACAAACTTTATGACCTTAGGAACCAATACCGTCCTTGCAATCAAAGGGGTCATTTTTTCGAGTTCAATGGAAGCACATGATTGGAAATATCTCCACCACTTGCCTTCTCATAAATCTAGATATTGTTGAAACAAGCTAGCTCCAAAAATGGTTTCAGAAAATAGGTTTCAATGCATCCTCACTTTCACTGAGTTGAATACAGACATATCTAGCATGCCCCTCAAAACAAAAACAATCTTTGAACTTGTTGCAATGTCCTGCTCCGGTTGTTCTTTGTGCTATTACAACAACAAATAACATGGAATGTGTTTACTTCCTTATATGCCTATTCAATGCAAAAATAGGTGGGTATGGCCCTGGACATACAGAAGTCTATGTTTATTCAATGCAGAAAGAGGCAACCTAGGCATACCAATGCAAGTGGTGAGCTTAAGGGAAAGACAAAGATGTGGGATTTATTTCCTAACAATATGGGTCTTGGCAACAACATTGAGTTGACATTAGACAACTTGGATTTCAATGAACCAATGTTAAAACCGGTCACTTTTAATGATGGTGATAGTCTTGAGGGGTCATCCTCGACAACACTAGATGCAAGTATTGGATAAGATGTAGAGGGGGAGGAGGATGGAGTAGAGAGCAATAGAAATAGTGGCGAGCTTGATGATTTTGACATTGAGGAGGACGACAAATGAATTTTGAGATTTTTCCATCTATGGTTCTAGTATCTACCCTATTTTGTATTTTCCATTGGCATTTCCATCTATAGTATCGGTAGAATGAATGCCATACATTTTGATTTCACGACATCAAATAACTCATGAGAAAATTGCAATTTATGGCTTTAAGTTCTAACCTCTATTTTATGTGTAAAGAATATTCTAATTTCAACCAGCCCCAGTCAAGGTTTCTATTTCAGGAAAAGAAGTTGAACATTATAACTCTATCATGCAAAGTTCGTGAGAAGCTTTTGTCGCTGGTTAAATTCTCAGCGTCATCATTGCCATGGATCCCTAGTGAAATTTCCCAGTTTTGGCATGCATTTTGAGAGTCTTTGAATTCAATTTGAGTTTTAGATGTTGGTCATGCTGAAATTTTAAGTTCTAAAGATTGTTTTTCTATTATTTTAAACATATTTGATGGTAAATTATGTTTTTTGAAATATATTTGATGGTGAATAAAAAATTATGCAAACCTTATGAGTGGGTTCTATTTGTGGCTAGATAATCTTTCCAAATCTTTTATTCCTTAAGTGTATCTTTGCATCTTTAGGAGCAATTGCTAGTTTAAAGCATGGTTACCAAGTTCGAGTTCGAATTCAATTTGATACGGAAAAAAACTATTAAAATTAATTATTATTTCTAGTATTGTCTTATAATTATAATTATTTATATTATTTTTTTTTAATAAGTTTTTCTTATTTATCTTATTCATACATATATTTTAATTAATTAAAAAAAAAATCCCAATAGAAAGTAACAGAAAATCAAATTTACTATTATAAAATAATCACATCTTTATATTCAAAATGAAATTTATGTAATTTTTTAATCAAATATGAGATTTACGTCTTTATGGAAACACAAACACACACACACATATATATATATTTTTTAATTTAGGATAATCGGTAACTGGTGAGAGTTATCCTAAACAGGCCCAGGATCAAATCTAATTGGCTGCCACTATAAACCTAGGCTAGGTGCAACAGGCTGCAAGCTACACACAATAGCAATTAACTTATGCCTCAACAAGAGCCGAGACATCCGCTCAGGGGTCGCCTACTCTTCTAGCCAAGACAAAACAGGCCATATACTCAATGAGATTTGAACCTCCATCTCATGGGTTTCACCTAGCGAAACTTACCGTTAAACCCCATGTCACTGTATGCAAACACATACTTAAACAAGATGCTCTGCACGGCCGCTAGTCCCTGCCTTAAGTGCAGCGACCGGGTGGTTGAGGACTGCATGGTTGCCAAATTTAGACACATGTGATTGGACAACTACTCTAAACGCAACCAGATAAAAATATTGTTAAAATTGTGATGCAAAAGTAAATCATTCTACCTGTGTTATTCTGTTACTTCAAATTTCAGAAGCAAGTAATCATAACATTTTCTTTGCCTGTGGATGAAAGCAAAACTTATCAGATAAATTTGGTATTTTAACACTACAAAGTTCCAAAAGAGAACCATATATCACAACTCCAAAACAAAGTTCAAAACAGGCATTTATGACGACTGTGCGTAGTTCTTAGTGTTCCCCTGGCTGAGCATGAAAAGCCATAAAGTTTCTGAATTTTGACTTTTACGGCTCACGTTTGGTTGCGGAATTTTGACTATGTCAGCGTGATCTAGCATCAACAAATTTATGATTGCAGAACTGATAAAAAGAGCCAGAATTTCAAAATTGATTTTGAATGTTTACAACAGCTGTGTAATATTTTCTGGCAGACCAAGTTGATGACAAAAACCAGATAAACCAATAAAAAGCTCATCCCGCAAGGCTCATAAATAACTTCAGAATGTGCAGAGAATAGAAGTTACAAATAACATCTTCATATAAATGACTGAATGAGGCAAAAAAAAACAACAACTTGAATATATCAAGCTACAGACAAAATGAATAATGAGATCAGCACTGCCTAACTGTCAAAACTTCATATCAAGTCGCCTTTTACATTGATGGAGCTACATCCAGCTCGCATTGGTTAGCTTAGAAACCCAATTTGGACATTTCATCATCAAAATTCCAGCTTGTATTGGTTAACTTAGAAACCCAATTTGGACATTTCATCATCAAAATTCCAGCTTGCATTGGTTAACTTAGAAACCCAATTTGGACATTTCATCATCAAAATTCCATTCTTCTGGCAAAGAAATATAGGTTTCACTGGTATCAGCGTGTCCAGTTGATTCTGGAAATTGAAGCGATGCAAGGAAAGAATCCATGCCTGGTTCCTCAATTGAATTGGATTTTAAGGTTGCCTGGCTTGTTTGGGGCTGCAAAACATTCTTCTCAATCAATGAGCTATCATTCTGAAGAATGCCTTCAGGAATATCCATTGTTGCTTGCCCTGCCACATTTCCCACAATAGTAGTGTTGATGCCCTCAGAAATACCAATTATATTAGCCGAATTGGCCACATCAGTAGTGCTGAGTGCAGATCATGTATTAACATCATCAACCCCTTGAGGTGAACACCAGTCATCAAAATAACTGCAATTATAACCTGAATTCAAATTCCAAAATTCAATATGATTTTCATCAGACTGAACATTAGACAGAAATTTTGATATGATGTTCTCAGAATTGATGCCCGATTCAAATTCTGACATGAAGTTCTCAGAATTGATGCCTTGCACCTGATCATGAAATGGTACAAGTGGTGTTTCAACTGAGCTGATATGCATATCCCCTGGTATAGGTGACTCACCAGATCTACTTTGTAAGGGTGGTGTCATGAAGTTCTCAGAATTTATATATGAAAAACAAGCTTCACATTTGGCAGCCGTTGGAATGCATCTAATTTTAAGACATTAAAAAGGGCAATTGTTTTCATAGACTATAATTTCTATATACATGTTACAAAATTTGGCGTGCATACATGCACAGTGCAATGCGAATGGATTTGCATAACAATACTAGTTTTTTTTCATGATGTGAGATATCTGATACTGTATAAACATATACTTTTGGACTTTATGGGAATGAGAAGAACAGAACAGCTGCACAAATCATAGTTCGAGAATGATTGAACTGCACTTTATTGAGAAATATGCACGTACGGGGCTAAATTCGTTAAAAATTTATACTATCTTAAATGTTAAGAAAATACTAAAGAGGCCCTGGCAAATTAAATTTTATAAAATTGGAAATATTAAATCCTTTTTCCATTTACGTAAAATAGATTCGAAATTCCAGAGCATAACACCTATGCACATAAATCATTGGCTGCATGCACGGATAGTGTAACATGTCAAATTCGCTTTAACTTTGTGATTGTTATGTCTAGACCAACGAGTTGTCTGTGGCATTGCCATTATTGCCTACGCTGTAAGAAAGACCTGAAAGCCCTTTCAGTCACCCACCAGCTCCTTAGAATTTCATGGAATATGCAGGCCGAGGGCACAATGGATATCGATTTTCTAAACCTAGTTCTCCATTGTTTACGCAATCGAGGATCTCTCCTTTGGCACAGTCATCTCATAACAGCTTTACAGGAAAAGGTGTTTTAGCACGAGAGCACTCAAGATGCAGCGAATGGGACTCTCCATTCAAGATGGACATGGAGTATCGAGACAAAATTTGGGGCAGGTCTGAAATATTGAAGAGAACAGGGTCCTCCAGTTATGAGGCTGCAACAACTTTGAATATGCACAAGGACATCGCTGGAAGGCGAGAACAAGATGGCTACGGTGGGAGTGGAGATTCAAC
Source organism: Pinus tabuliformis (assembly GCA_031772625.1). Classification (NCBI taxonomy): domain Eukaryota; kingdom Viridiplantae; phylum Streptophyta; class Pinopsida; order Pinales; family Pinaceae; genus Pinus; species Pinus tabuliformis. The sequence goes on along the minus strand of CM062808.1, from coordinate 779,425,585 downwards.
GGGAAGCAACAGTTATCATATAAGGTCTTACCAAGAATGGAGGCCATCTTCGGCACTGCCTCTACGTGCGCATGTTTCCAACAATGGTAATCTCAAGGAGTCAACTGTCTGAGAACAAGGTTTATCTGATGTCTTGGGATCATATTCTGCCAACTGGCATTCTCCTCTTTCATCTCCAGGCAATTACACTGTTGATGGAGGCCGTGATGATGGTAGTAATTCTCTGAACTGTATTAACCTAAAATTGTTGTGAATGCTACAGGGATACAAATTAATTATGGAGAATTACATATATACAAATATTGATTATGGAGAATTGCAAAGCTAAATCAAAATACCTGACAGAAATCAAAATACCTGAGATCGTTTTGCAGAATATTGAGATGGTTTTCCAGGAATTGGAGGCTCATTAGGTGACGCAGATCTTGGAGGCTCATTAGGTAACGTAGATCCTGGAGGCTCATCAAGTGACGCAGACCCTGTGAACCTGCCGTAGTAAATACGGGCAATCCTGTGAACCTGTCGCAGTAATGGAAATACGGGCAATGAAAGCATGTCCAGCCCATCATAAACGTGCCTTGCCTGGCCACGCCACGCCACAAACATACACTGACCACTGACAGATGGCGAGATGGCGGAAATACTACTGTGCAACTGCCATGTGGTGTAGCCAGCAACCTGATCTGCTATGTCCCGATCTGCTATGTCCTGTTGCTCTTGTATATATAGCATGTTTCTGAACATTTAATGCCCTCGACTAATGCCAACATTAGTTTAGATAGTATTTACAAGTTTAGAAATATGAAACAAACAAAACAATTATAACCTATCTTTTAGCTTTGGATTAGGTTTTAGATAGTATTTACAAGTTTAGAAATATGAAACAAACAAAACAATTATAACCTATCTTTTAGCTTTGGATTAGGTTTGGTCCTCAGGAAGAGGCCAAATAACATGATAAATCAATATGTTTATAAAACTTTGTTTATAATTAATTAGCCAGTTCTAAAAACAGCTCAACTAATACTAAACTAATAGTTTCTGATTACTCGAGGCATGGACTAAAAATAAGTGTCTTGTACATAAAGTCAAAGAAACACATACTTTAAAAAATAAGTGTCTTGCATATTATGAAAAGAGAGAAGAGAATAAATGTGAGAAGAAAGAGATTCACTAGTATAATACCTTACCATGATTAAGTGATGAATGAATAAGCACCATGGCTTCTACAGAGCTCTTTATGAAGCGTATAACTCTTTCTATCGGAGGTTTGGCATGAATTGCTATGAGTTTCATTTATCACGATTTGGGGTTGAAATTTATCCTATGTTGTCTGAGTTTCTGGAACATTGGAAACTTAGGTATTGGTGTGGGAACGGTTAAAAGTTTCCCCAAAATTTACAGGAAACAACTAATCCAGAGCGGTAATATTATATAATAAAAATTTAAAAAAATAAAAATTATATAATTTATATAATAATCAAAATTAATATTGAATTAAAATATTCAAATATTCAAATCAATTTAAATATATAAATAATAAATATATAATCTCTCTTATATATTGGGTGTCTCTCTCCCTGAGTCTCTCTCTTTTATATATATAAAATATTAAAATGTCAAGTTCATTATGATACATGACGAGTCTTTGAAACAATCTGGCTTAAAAATACAAAAGAACAGTTTTACATATGTTTCTCTAGTTATTCTTAAGAGAAAAAGTAAAGCAACTCTAATGTTTAACCATTGATTGCCACATACAATATGCACACACAATCTTTTGCGATATATATGCATAAACAACAAAAGAAATACTCATCAGCCTGACATCCCAGATATCGCCCTTACATCGAGGTGCCACACGCTTCCTTAACCCATCAAGAGATTGCTCCAATTTCTCAATTAAGGATATCGATGTTAAGGATGTCTTTGGCCTTTCTTCTTGCGAAGGTTTCAACTTAGGCTCATGTTTTGTGGGTAGTTCAGCATACCTTTCATCGAGGTGCCACACACTTCCTTAACCCATCAAGAGATTGCTCTAGTTTCTTAATTAAGGATGTCAGTGTTAAGGATGTCTTTGGCCTTTCTTCTTGTGAAGGTTTCAACTTAGGCTCATGTTTTGTGGGTAGTTTAGCGTATTTTTCTACGGACTTTGTATTCCCCCACCCCAGAGAACGTCGGAAATCCAAAAAAAATAGAGTTCAAAGCTCCTGGAACATTCCCAAGCTCCCATTGCAGCTCCCGCTGAAAAGGGAACGTTCCCATATAGTTCCAAAGCTCCCAGGAACGCGGGAACCATTGGAACTTTTCCCAACTCTCGGGAGTGGTTCCGGTGTAACAAAGATTTTATCCAATCAGATCATGCAACTGATTTTTGAGACTGTTGATTCTCTCTTCACAATTTTTCAGAGTGCTCCTTGTTTGGTGAAATTTAGAATAGTAAATTTGGTGATGGAATGGAAAATTCGCTTGATAACTAGCTACTGAAGGAGGTTTCCTGGCTTGAAAATCCCAAAATTAGAAACCTCTAGAATGTTCTGTGTAAACTTCTTTAAACTCCATAAGCATAAAGACAAGTTTTGCAACACAAACCTTACGTCAGCTCTGAGGTGGAAAATGTTGTCATCACTATAGTGGCCCATTATTTCTATTTTCATAGAAAGTCTACTAAAGACGTTGCTACCATTGTCAATCTTAACGCCGTGAAAATTATTAATTAACCCCCATTGTCAGTCTTAACACCATGAAAAATATTAATTAACCCCCTGCCACAGCTATAGCTTATGAATTTGGTACAGAGGCTTATTCCTTTGATCGAGCAAGAATGCCTTGATTTTCGAACTAGGCGGAGGCACCTTTGATGTATCCATTGTTAATATCAAGAGAGGCAAATTTGAGGTGAAGATTGTCGAAGGGGACGTGCATTTTGGTGGCAAATATTTTGACAACAGGATTCTCATTGTTTAACAACAAAATTCTCATTTATTGTATTAAACGTTCCAAAAAAAACATAAAACATAATTTACTGTGCGTGAAACTTCGTCGGAGGCTCTAGTCATAATGGAAAAGGACAAATAAAATTGTCTTTGGTGGTAGACAGTTATTGATATCGACTATCTCTACGAAGGGCTAGATTTTTCACAAGAAAATTACAGGAGTCAAGTTCAAAGGGCCCAACGCTCATTACTTGGGCAAGTACATGTAAATCGTTGAGGAATGTATATAAGACGCCAAGATGAGCAAAGAACAAATTAACAAGTTGTGTTAGTGGGAGGTTTCAACCACATTTCGAACGTAAAGGAACTCCTTCAAGATTTCTTCCATGGAAAGAAACTTTGCAAACGCATAAATCCTGATAACGGCCACGACCGTGTTGCAGCAAGATGGGATGTTCAAGTTGTTAGTCCCCAATTGGAAAATGGTGACATCACGACGGGGATGTTGGTGCTGTCAGTTCTTGTGACCTAGTTGGAAAACGGTGACAGAGTCGTGGCATAACGTAGTTGCAAACTAACTTAGTGGTGGCGTGTTAGATTTTTTTTGGACAGAAGGGCGAAAATGCAGCCCTGTGATTGGCTGGGGTGAACATTGTCTGCTCGCGCCAAGTCTGCAGAGAAAATGCCTATCGACGTAAATATATAGTAGTGATGTCGTAAGGAAATGTATATAATATCTGGAATTAATAGTGGACTCTTTTGATTTAATCTACTCAAATATGCATCAAAGGAAATGTCCCTTAGAAAGTTATTAGGGGTGTATGGTTTTTTAGGAATTTCAATATTAGTAGTAACTAGTTGTATAATCAACTTTCAATCAATTTCAACAACATAGAATGCATAGGAGATAGAGCACAATTCCAACTGTCAAAAGTTATAGTCAACCTCATTAAATGTAAAGATGATGTGGAAATTATAGGTGGAGGTTGTTGTAGAATTGAAAATTGAAAAAAAAATTGAGATCACCAAAGAGGATTGAATGATGTGTAGAATTGATTACCGAAGTTGGGGAGTTACACCTTGTTATAAAGGAAAAGCAGTTGTCTATAATGCGACTTTTTGGAAGCCTTTCCGGTGGGTTTTTCCGGTCAAAATCTAACAGCAATTTATTGGAATCGCAAGTTTGATAGCTAGTTTCTGCACAATCAAAGCGTCCCAAGGGTTTTTAAGGGTGTTGAATCCAAACATGCAGTGAAAAAACCATTTTAAATGCAACAAATCAAGATTTAACCTCAATTTCTTCCGCCGGATTTCGTCACCAGAATCTCAAAAAAGTCGCATTATAGACAACTCCTAAAGGAAAATAATATAACTACTCTTAGCATATAGTTTTTTATTATGTCGTGTGCTCTAACCAATTCCCTAAGGAGCCTTCAATAAAATATGATAAATATGTAAGGGGTATGTCCATTATAAATAATACATTCCAAGATACTTAATCCACTTGATCATTCCAAGATACATAATCTACTTCATGACATGGTGTAGGGTGCAGCTCAAAGTGTCTTTTCTTAAGGGAATGACTATGATTAGAAATATTTATTATTTGAAGAAATCTTCATCATTTTCGCCTTGATATATTGCGAAATATTTATTATTTTCAATGTGTTTATTTTCATGTCTAATTCAATGAAAGAAATATTAGAAATAAATTGCATAAATATTTATTTTTGGACAGACAATATTGATAAACATCCATAGATCGGTTGTCCTAGAATGAGTGGCTTGACAAAGAATGGAACTATGTGTCAGGACTTGGAATCTAAGCTGAGCTGAGGTGGATTTTAGCCATCGACGCATTCAATGGCACTAGAAGTCCATGTCGATTTTCACCCAGAAAGAGAAGGCTAGCCAGATAATACCCAAGTCACTACCCGCCGCTACAAACAGATTACCACCATCATATCCTCCATCGTACCATCTTTTCAGATCGCCTAGCCTTGTTTTCCTGTCGATTTCTCGTGATGCAAGAGCATGAAGGGTCAACCCATCACACTCAGTCCCTTTAATATTAGTGCTCTAATTTGCCCCACATTTCCCCTCCTTCAATCCTTTGGGTATACAAGGATGTCCATGCTCCCTTCCATTTAATTCCGCCTTCCTCTCACTCTTTCCGTCTTTCATTTTTTATATTTTATATGCAAGGGAGAGTCATGGAATCTTTGGAAGGGGTTGGGGCTAATACACCATTCCTCTTACAAAGAATGGAGTATGTGGATTTTTCTTTGTTTGAACTAACAATATTTCTGCACAGAGCAGTGGCCTCTCGATTTATATAGCAATATCTATCATTGTTGTTTGTGAGGTTGTGGTTTCCTTGTTCACCTTGGGATGCCATGCATGAGCTGCAACATGTAAGAAAGGCGTCTCACCCATTCTTGGCCACACATGATGGTGAATACTAGGTAGTTTTATGGACATGAGTGTTATTATTATTGTCTATGTACATTATTTAGCTTTAGTGCTTGCATGTGGTGTATATGTACGCACACTTTGTTTTAGTTAACTTTAATTACCCTTAGTACTTGCATGCAGTTAAACTTAACTTACTTTTCTTATGTATTGATTCTCTCATCAATATTGAGATACATAATTTATTGTCTCTTCCAATATTTCTCAATTCTTGCAAGTTTATGTAATTATTCTCCAGCTAAGTCCTTACTTGTTCACATCCTAATAATTTAACATGGTATCAAAGCAACGAGGGGCCTGAAGGAGGTGCATGAACAATTTTCTGTAGGTTTGAAGATCAAAGCAGTGGAAACTGCTCGAAGATTGAAAGTGATAGAATTTTCCACAAATTGAAAGTGTAAAAAACGGCAGGAAAATTGAATTGGTGAAAGAATGGAATTCCTAGGTTCTGCCATTCTCACTCCATACAATTACTATGAATGGAAGCCAATGATTTGCTACATCTTAGGAGAAAATACTTGTACCGGATAGTAATGGGAATTGAGACGAAACCAATACCAGAGGATGAGAAGTTCGATTGGCTTAATAAATCTGGCATGGTTTATGGAAGGTTGTGTCTATCTTTGTCTCATGATATTCTTTATCAGATCATAGATATTGAATTGTCACATGAAAATCATGACTACATCAAAAGGATTATATGGCGATGAAGATGATCTAGAATAACACCATTTAGATACAAAGAGCACGATCTATCATAGTAGTGATGAAACCGGTGAAGACTTCTTCAACAACATGGACAATTATTCTCAAGATAGTGTTGCACATGAAAACTCTGCTTCTTCTGTTGTTGATGAAAATGTTGCAAATGAGAATTTTATCTTGTCCAATAACGAAGATTTTGCACATGAAGAAATCTCTTCCTTCGCTGGTGATGAAGGCTCTGCAACAGATGGAGACATTGTCTGCAACAAATGGAGACATTGTTTTCAAAAACTTAGAAGAGGACTTTAATTCCTCTACTATTGATGATGTTGATGATATAGATCTGATGAGGTTTCAATTTGATGATGCCCCACATACACTCTCAGTCGCAAAGTCATGCATACCCATGCACACATCCAAAGAGGCATCTATAACACCATGTATGCATCCATGAAGGCATGCATGCATCCCTAGAGACCAATGTATGCATATATGGTACATGCATTTGATTTCCAAACACATGATGAAGTTGCAAGGAATCCATACTCCCATGCAACCATGGATAAGGAGAATTTGTCATTGATCCAATCATAGGAGTTAATACCTCTACTTCTGAAAAGGAAGCTTGTTCCTCCAGGTCCATTTGCAAAGGAGTCCACTTACAGTGATGTACTTTGTTCGAGATCTGGCCCCATTTGTTGGTCAAACAAGAAGCAGGTTGCCATTTTTTTATTGTCAGCAAAGGCCAAATACATAGGAGAAGTCAATGTTGCAATTCAGGCCATTTGGTTGTAGTGTTTTCTTTCCAAGCTTGGTATCACTAAAACATCGTCTCACTATCATATGGTGCGGCAATCATATTACATTGAAGTTTTGAAGAGATCCATTGCAGCGTCAACATACCAAACATATTGAGATCCACATGCACTACATCAAAGGATTGATACATGACGGGATCATCGATCTGTAGTACTGTCTGAGTTCTGCGAAGACTGCCAACATCTTCACTAAAATTTCACTAAGAAAAAGTTCCACATTTTGCGGGATCGTCTTGGGGTGAAGGACACAACTTCCTAGCAGTTGTATTTTAGTTTTCCATCTTTACTCTTTCATGCATTGTATATGGGCACCTAAAATGGCCTTGTTGCTAGGACTCATCCATCTTGCATCGTAGTCACTTAAATTATACTTAATGGGGAGTGTTGGTATACATGCACATTAGTTAGGTTTAGTTTTTGCATATGGTATACATGCACATTAGCATAACTTAAAACACACTTAGCTTTACTTAACCTTAATGCTTGATGCAATTAAATTTAATTTAATGGTTTTAAGTATTGATTCTCTCATAAATATTGAGATACAAAATTCATTCTCTGATCTAATTTTTCTCAATTCTTCTAAATTTATACCATTATTATCCAACTAAATCCTTGCTTTTACAAGCCATAATCATGCTCACCACAAACTCCCTATCTCGTTAATACTCATCCTTGCTTTTACAAGCTATAATCATGCTCACCACAAATTCCGTGTCTCGTTAATACTAATGGCATTTAGCCTCCTCTCGATGATTACATCGGATACTGAGGTTTAGCACTTGGACGTTCGGCGGGGCTATGGGACGACGGTCCGTCCATACTGAGAATGAGAAAATTCTTTCAGAGCCGATGGATGAGGGATTCAAGCTCCAGGGTGCATTCAACGGGACCGATCATTTGTCATCACTACCAGCGCTTGACACCCTCAGAATCCATAGCCTCTGCGTTCGGTTAGTCCAACGTGTAACATCGTTTGTGAGAGCCATCATCGAGGAGCACCGACAGAGGACTTTGTCGACGTCCATTACCGATGACCCGGAGATGTACGAACGACCTCATCAATTTCACACAGACCATCCTTAACCCGATTGTAGGTTTCCCTAAAAGGCGGTCAGAATGTGGAATTACGCATTGCTCCTTTTCCTGTCGGTTGGCGAGTGTGCCCGGGCAAGCTTCTCAACATCCGAGCTGTTCATCTGGGCCATGAGTGACGGACCACATGCTCACCACGGCCATCATGCGAGCAGGAACCCACATCCTCCGTGCAGAGGCGAGCCCGTGATGGGAGAGCACCCGGCAGATGCATCCTCAGATATTCTTTAACCAGCACTTGCAGATAAAGAAGCATTTCGATGTTGTACTCCATTAGGCTTCGTCAGAGCTTGAGGGCAGCACCACCAATATTAGACTCATTTCGTAGGCCAGAAATCATTGTCGTGCAGTCCACCTGAGGGTCGGCTTCATGTGCTGCGCAGCGGATATCCTCCACAGAAGTCGCCAGCGCAAATCCCCTCTGCCCTTACCAACATCAAATGTTTTGATTGGTTTATTTAAAAATTCTTTAAACTTAATATTTAAAATTTCTTTAAACTCAATTAAAAAATTTTATAACAAGATTTGGAAATTTCATAATATTCCTATTTTATTAAAAAATCTTAAATTTCATCATTCATTTTAAAATTTTATATAAAAAAATTTGGAAATTTTATAATATTTAGATTTTATTAAAAATTCTTAAATTTGATCATTCATTTTTAATTTTATAGGAAATTTAACTAAATATTAAAACTAAATCAAATTATTATTAGAAGAATCATGTTAATAAATGTAGTTCAGTGTTATTATCTACATGAAAAGCATATAAAAGGTGGAAAATGAAATGAAATGATTTTTTAAGGTCTACTAGACTAAATAGTAGTTGATTGGCATATCAACCACAATTACTAATATGATTGTGCTACTTACAACTAACATGCATGGCATGTATTTGTAAAACACGATTGACTATGGTGCATGGCATGATTGACTATGGTTCATGTCGGCTCACTATGGTTAAAAATGGTTGTCAAGACCATTGTTGTTGATGGTTGACCATGGTTTAAGAGGGTTTATGAGGTTGACCATGGTTTAACAAGGTTGATGAGGTTGACCATGGTTGATTGAAGTTGACCGTGGTCAACTATTAATGTCACAATGTACTTATGTCACATTAATCTAATAATTTTAGATTAATGTTGATGATTATCACATTGTTACATTCGCATTACATTAATGTCGACCATGGTTGATGTTACATTAACATTAGAATAGTGGTTACATTAATGGTTGTAGAGGGTTGACAAAGTTGAGCATGGTTGATTGAGGTAGACCTTTATCAACTAAGGTTGACCATGGTTGGTATGGTTGACCTTAATTCACCATGGTCACCCATGGTTGACCATGATTACCATGGTTTACTAAGGATGTAAATGATTGATTATGATTAACTAAAATGACCATGATAACCATGTTGATCATGTTTAACTTCCTGACCATGTTTAACCATGGCAATCTTGTAAATCTAATAAACCTAGGTCAACCTAGTAAACCAAGTTCAACTTAGTAAATTTGGGTCAACCTAGTAAATGTAAGTCAACGTAATAAACCTAGTTCAACCTAGTAAACCTAAGTAAAATTAATAAACATATTCCAACCTGTGTCAACTTAGTAAATCTAGGTCAACCTTGAACCTAAGTCAACCTGATAAACATAGGTTAACCTAGTAAACTTAGGTCAACCTAGTCAACCAAGTAAATATATAGTAAATATAAATCAACCTAGTAAACCTAATAAAAGTAGGTCAACATAGTAAACCTAATAAACCAAGTAAACCTAATCTACCAAGTAAACCTAGTAAATCTAGTAAACCTATTTAACAAACTAAACCTAGTTGAAAAAAAGTAAACCTAAAAATATTAGAGATTGAAAGATCATAGCTAAAAAAATGCAAGAGTAACACCTCTATTTATAATCAAATAGGTGTTGTGAGAGGGAAAATAGGCTAACCCTAAGATTATGGAAAACTTGAGTCTTTTATGATTTCCAATTAATGGGCGGTACACAATAGGATTTGGATGGAACAAGAGAAATCCATAGGTTTAGGTTTAGATTAGGGAGGGAATCATCCATTATTCCATTGCTTTAATAAACTTAGATGTGAATCTAATAATACAATTGATAGGTATCATTAATCAATAAGTGGATTAGGAGGGGCCGAAGAAACAATAAATTAAAAAAAACAACTATATTGGCCAATCAAGTATTGAGTTAACATATACACCAGTATAGATCCATCTTAAATACGGATCTAACATGATCCGAGAGGGATCCAATTTTTTTATGTGCAAATCAATTTTTTCATGTGCAAATTTTTTTATGAACCAACATTATTTAAATATTTTGTATAGTTTATTATTATTATTATTATTTGGGCCGAATGAGTAAAATTTCAACTTTGATGACAGTCGTACAGAGTTACACATTATACTAGGTTGTAGAATGAGCCTCTCAACTCAATAAATCAACCCAAAACAAGAACTCTAACAATTATATCTACCAAGGGAAAATCAAAGAACATGAATTGCAAAACATTACTATAAACATTCAAAAGGATTCATAAATGGTCAACATTGATGAGTGATGATTGAAGAGGGAATTAATAAGCAAATTGAGGATATTCCATTCATTAATATAAAATTATTATGTAGGGACCCAAGCCTAATGTATAGAGCCTCAAAATCATCCTTTTGAACCATGCAGAGATGATTAGGTGGATAACTTTCAATGTTTACAGTCAACTAAGTATGAGTCGTTTGTGTCATTTTATGACAATTTTTCTAACAATATATGATCACTACAAAGTCACATTTAACCTTTTTTTGTATTTAGAGGAATCAACAATTGATTTGGTCTCGTACTCGCATGACAGGGGTTTGATTCCAATTGGTACCATTAATTCCAACTACTACCATTATAACCTCTCGGTGCCTATGTATGCCCTTTCTGCAAGCACATATGAATCAACAGGATTTGAACCTCAAACCTCCTCACGCATAAGACTTCATTTTCATGACCATTGCCAATTGAGTTGGCCCCTGAGGGGTTAAAGTCACATATAACATTATGAAGAAACTAAAAAACATCTAATGAACATTGCACATCAAAAACCTAAATTTCAAATCAAATCACCGTACATGAAATGTATCCTAAACAAAAATTATGACAGCAACATTGTCATTCCACATTAATTACAACAAACAAACTTATTAATTGCATAAAAAAAATCACAAAAAAAACATTAAAAAAATGTTCAATACAAATGGTTTCCTCACTAGAAAGATGTAATCCTTAAGTGAGAAATTGTTTTAAAGAAGACTAATATTATTTAACTTCCCAAATACAAACAATTTGTTACAAAGCAGACATCAAAGATCTACCAAAGAAACACTAACTAAATTATCATAATCACCATCACACCACTAGCAAAATTAAATACCAAAATTAAAACATAAAAAATTTCCAAAAAACACATTATCATAAACACTATACTGCATCAATTTAAAAAAAAAAAATCAAAATAAAAAATTCAAAAATAAATAAATATACATGATACTTAATAATCACCATCAAACTACTAACAAAATTAAATACAAAACTAAAACATAAAAATTTTCCAAAAAACCCATTATCATAAACACTATAATTCACCAATTTAAAATCCATTTAAAAAAATAAATAAATAAATACACATGATACTTAAACCACTCAATACCATAGATAACAAATCATAATGAACATGATGCATAATATCTCATTTTAATTGACTAAGCTAAGAAATAATGAGCTTATAAATTCCTTAATATAATAATCATACTACATGAAGAAGCAAAAATCCAAAGATATCACTGAGATGTATAAGAACATAATTTTCCCTTGAATAAAATGTTCTTCTTTACGCATGGAAAGTTCCACACTAACTAAACACATAATAAAATAGGCAATTTTAGAGAAATGAAAACTCACATTTTTTGGATTTTCTTAGGCACATCAGTATTCAAGTTTTACATATTAAAAAAACATGTTCCTTACAAATGGCAAGCCCGACACTAACTAAAAACATAATAAAATATGCCATCGTAGATAAACGAAAACTTACACTCATTTGGATTTTCTTGGGCATTTCAGTATTCCAGCTTTACAAAATCACAAAATCACAATTAGTTAATGGTCATTCGAAGCGGCCAGACAAGTTTTTCTATAAGATGATGGCCTACCAAACAATAGAGCGTGGATTAAGCTTTGTAGAGAGTATCGAGACTGGAAATCAGAGAAAAAATGTAGCTAAATGGAGCTAGCGTTTCTTTGTGTGGACAAGCGAGGTTTGGATCGGCCGCCAAGAACTGCCCCTCGGATGGCTCAAATGGCACCCAAGGATCCGAGAAACCTGGTCACTTGAGGGCTCTAGCATTTAGGTGGGCACATACTGAAACACCAAACCGGCGCGAATAACCCGGACATTGGTTCGCAGGAGAACTGGAATGTACAGGAAATGCAGCCCTTTTCCATGTGGCGTCACATCCAAGGGGCAACCAGGTCGAATCCGGTCTGTCGTATGTGTTTCCTCTTACTGCTTAATACCACCGGAGATGGCTTTTCCCGCGTGGATCGATTGAATAGGGCAGCATGGATAAATCTAGCGCAGCTGCATTTACTGTCTTTGTGGAAGGGGGCGGCAACAATTTCATGAGGACAGGGTCTCAGAGCCTCTTTGATAAAAGTTGAAGAATCAAATTTTATTAATCAAACTGGGCAGCTCTCATGTGAGAGACTGCGCCTAGAGACCGCTACTGAACGCTCTACATCCTTTTTCATAAAGGCCTATTACATATAAACTAGCACATACACTAGGTGATTTGAATCCCTCCCTAAATAATAGGATCTTAGACCTAATCAGAGGGTCTCAATCCTATCCCAAATGTGGAAAAGGCTAACTTTTTTCATTAATTCTAACACTTCCCCTTAATGGAGAATGGGTGCTTGGAAAAATAGCTTATCCCTATTGGTCTAGTCTCAGCTAGGCTTACAATAGTACATAAAAAAACTCGGTAACTGAGCTTTTGATTTTTCTCTTCTTGCTTGAGAGTCCATAATTGTTCATTCATCAATGAAGTTTCATCTTCACTTTTCTTGCCATAAGGTAGTGATGGAGCTTCTCCTCCTTTTTACGTTTTCTTCCCCAAAGGCGGAACGCTTGAACTCTTATCCTCCTCTTTCTTGATCTCGATTGTAGGCTAACATTCAATGTTGCAGGTTCTTGGGACTTTTCAATTGTTTCTTCTTGAATGCCAATATCTGCACACTTAAAAACAATGTTAGATTCATAAAGAGGACCATATTGGCTCTTGTCTTCCTGCTCCTTCAAGAGAGCTTTCATTTCTCCATCTCTCTCTACTGACATAGTTTGTTGATTCATGCCTTCAACCTCTTTACTCAATTCTGTTGCTGCAAACATGTTGTCCTGCATTTGATTTGTATATGGAGATAGGCTTTTCTTCTCACTGAACAACAACTCATCAATAAGATGCTTTTCATGCATCAGATTGATCCACTCGTCATGAGATACATAGATCTCATCAAATTTGACTTCATAGGTCTCTACATCAGGGAAGCTTTCTTCATAAAAAAAAATCAGATTCTACAATAATGGTTGTATCTTCATCATCACATGTTTTAATGTCAATTACAAGCACACATTCATCACCCATCATTGCATCTTCAATGTTGACATGTTCAGTTTCACAATCAGTTATGGGATTGAAAACACAATCATCATTTTCAAGAGCAATACCTTCATCATCTTTGCCCTCACTCTACTTCATTTCTAAAATATCCCACAAAACTTTTGCATTTTGAATCTTACCATATTCATGTAGTATGTTGAACATGATGTTTTCATCTAATGCAGATGTTATAAGACGTAATGTTGATGCATCTCCACTATCATAGTTTAAATTGATAGCATCTTCAACATAATTCAATAAATTTACCTTCCATAATGTTGTTTTCATTTCAGTTGCCCAGCTTTCATAATTCATACCTGAAAAAGAGGGTAGATTTGACATTAACCTCTTAACGATTTCATCAAATTCTAGATCTGCATCATGATCCTTGACTTGATCAGCTATAAGTCCATCAGCGTCGATTGGAAACTCTTCACCAAATTCAGCAAAACAATATATTACATCTATCCCTTGATGCTTTCTCCTTAGTTTTCTTCGAGACTCTTTCAGTCTCCTTTGTTGACCCATTTCTCCTTCTATTTTCTCCCCTGCATCGAGTGCGCAAGAACACTTCGATCAGGAACAGTCCGTTGCCCACTGCACTACTACATACCAGCTCTAGATGTTACTATACACTTTCCAATAGTACTCGCTCCAACAGCGCTCATGCTCTAACCACATAAGGATGGGCCACCTGGTTGATCGAACAATGAGGGATCCAAACAACACTTTGTCCCACGCACAGGTCAAATTGAAATTCCCAATTCATAAACGATGTCGACATTTACACAAACCAATAGCAACACCAGTTAAACGTAGTGTTCACATGCTCCATGCAATCAATCCACAGGAGAAGATTCCTAGCTGGACAGAGGAACCAGAACAACGCTTTGTCCACAAACTTTTGCTCCACACGACCTCTGATTCAAGCTGCCACCACGCGACCTTCAACTCAGTCGTTGTAGATCCGACCACCAGGCAATCGTTCAAACTCCTTGACCACGACAAGTGGATCTCGTCTCCACGAACACAGTGCCACCGATCCGGATTCATGGAAAAACTTGTGAGGAAAGCTCCCAGCAACGCAGACCCAACCTCCACGCAGGATCGAGCTACGTACCTTCGGCCTTGCTGCAAGACGGTGAGTACGACGGAGCAGCAACACCCTCCGACCTTCAACCTTGGCAACACCACTCTGGCCTTTGAATACCTTGCTTTCTGTATAGCCAACACTCCGCAGATCACCAGCACGCAGCTTCCACCACTGCCGAGCATCTATTCCACTGCCACCACTGCTTTCAGGTCAATGGACCTTGCCCATAATTCACCGGAACCAGGCAAGCTCAACGATTCAACCTTCATGCTCACGCTCATCGCAGCACAGTTCGCTCATTTGTGCCACACCAGCGTCAGCACCACCACTAGAGGTTTATGCCGGTGTTCCAGCTTCTTGGAGAAAATGGAGGAACATAGGTCAAAATAGCAGACTCTGCTGTGAGGATTTTTCTCCTCTTCTTTCTTCTCTACTAGCTCAACGCTCGAAATCGGCAACGAATGCTACAACGCTTCGCAATGACATCATAGATCTTGTGGCTTTTCTCTCCGACTACACATACACTTCTATTTAGTATGCAATCCACGGATCACTTAGATATTCATTGTTGACAAATCTTAGCGGATTTTACAAACTCAACATCCTCTCCCACGCCACAGATCTCACCGGCAATAGATCTCACCAGGCTTCAAATGAATCTACCTTTACTGCCTCGTGCAACTTGGTCTGACGCAGCAACGCTCCAGCAATACAACAGCACATAAATTCAAAGAGGCCACACAGGCACAACTTATTTCATGAACCCAACAAATACTTTGAGCTCAGAAATCAATCTACACCAATGTCTCAGTACTATGGTGACTTCACAACAATCGACCTTCTCACGATCTCTGAGTAGGAATCAACCTTCACACAACCTCTGAGCAATAGTTTGACCTTCACAATTGGCCTCAATCGAATGACAACAACTACAAATCCATCTCAGCAATAGGCGGCAAGATGAACCTATGGAATTAGATCCACAAATGACGGCCTCTCACATCGGGTTCACCACCAGGTATCCACAGTCAACACCAGGTAGCTCGATCCACGAATTACTCAATGCATAGATCAACAATTCACAGTGCCTCCCTATGCAAACAACGACGAATCTTATCAACTGAGGCACGAGCTCCATCAATGGAATCTGCTGATAGACCTTTCCATCAGCTCTTCACACAGGTGGTAGATACCGATTCTAAAACACATGACCAGATTCTCCAAAGCTGACATGCAAGCTCACAAATCAATGCGACACACAGGCCACTCAAACCTCCAACTTAATGTTTCATTTATAATCCATCATGGCACTGAATAATAAAACAACCACATAGACAGACTTCCTTCCTAGAGTGACAACACTACTTCTATGCGCTTTACACAAATCTCAGTTGAGGTATGTGCCTCCTCCACACATGTGGCACACAACTTCCTCACGAGCTATCACTGAAGCTCTCCAAATTCACACAAAAAACGCTCAACACCATACGCAGTTGACACAACATTCAATCAGCAGCTCACACGCAAATCTCTAGACAGTGCCCTGCTCAACCCTCTTATGCAGCGCTGACTTATCCACACACACAAATTTGCCTCTCCACTCACTTCACAGAAATAGCCACTCAAGAATACATGCACATTCTTAGCCCTGAAGTTCTAATACCATGATAAAAAATTGAAGAATAAAATGTTATTAATCAAACTAGGTAGCTCTCAGGTGAGAGACTGCACCTAGAGACTGCCACTGGTAGAACGCTCCACATCCTTTCTCACAAAGGCCTGTTACATATAAACTAGCACATAAATAGGGTGGTTTGAACCACTCCCTAAATAATAGGATCTTAGACCTAATCAGAGGGTCTCAATCCTATCCTACAACAACAAACAACCAAATGTGGAAAATACTAACTTTCTCCATTAATTATAACACTATGCGCCTCGAAACCCTTACGCGGTCTTTGTAATGCTCCTGGTGCCAAATACTCGAGAGGAAAACCTTCGAGTCGCACAAAGATGAAGACAGACAGATTATTAGGCAATAAGGAGAAGGTGGGATATCTTACATGACTAAATCAACCTTATGACACAGATTTAGATGGGAGAACATCTGTACTGGGTACTCTGGGCTAAAAATTTATTAGATCTGAAGGAATACAGGAAAAATTCCCTCTGCGACTGGATCTATACTCCATCAACCTCTCTCCCGAGTCAGTACCGGCACAAGAGTTACGATGTGGCACGGATGGGGTGGCCCCTGTCTCGACTTGCGCCATCTACCACGCCAAACAAAGTACTGTGCGAAATGGGATATTTGTATCAGTGCAGCCCCTCGAAAACAAAAGGGACCTTGTCTTCCGAAACCTGGTAAATCCTCTTCGCTTTCAAATATTTTTAAAAACCATGGTTGGCATTTCTTTACTAATCTGGGTAAATAATACAAACAGCGTGATTCAACTGAAACACATCATCTCGCATAATGTCAGATACCCTGCTCATATGCAGAATCTGATATTTGGGGGCAGAACATTACAAGATAACCATTCATTGCAGGATTATCATATACTATCAGCATCCTCCATAATCCTAAATCTGAGACTAAGAGGGGGTGTTGCAGCCTCCAGTAAAATTAATAATGCAGGAGGAGGTTATGGAAACAATACTTCGAAGAGCACAGAAACAAAACATAAGCATATTAATGGAGGTATCTCCTTCAAGAACATCCTTCAAGGGGGAAAAAGCACAGTTTCTGAACCAACAAAACCTGTAGGTGCTACCCCTAACCCGTACATAGTGGAGCAATTGAACTTCACTCCAGAACTAACTATAGACAACCCAGAAACAGATGAGCATTGTGCTTCATTTGAATCACAAGCCCTTATATGTCGTTTCAACTATTTCTGGCCAAAACCAGTTGAGCTATTTCACTGGGTTTTGACCAATTGGACAATGCATTGTGAAATACACCTCTACTCCAAAGGTTTCTTCATTGTAAAGTTCCCATCATCGGAAGCAAGAGACATCATCCTACAGGATGGCCCATGGTTCTAGGGATCAAGAAGTCTTTTCATCACACCTTGGTTCCCAGAATTTGATGCAAACACCATGGTTGTTTCCAGAATGTCAGTTTGGGTCTGGCTACACAACCTCCCTCTCCATTTCTGGGACGATCGTGTTCTTGCAGGTATTGGGAACATCATTGGGAAATATATAAAGATAGATACCCAAAGATTGGAGGAAAGGATCTACACATACACTCGTATATGTGTGGAAGTAGATCTCAGCAAAGGCTTACCGGACCGCATTCAACTCATCCACAATCAGTGGAATTGGACACAACTTTTAGATTATGAGAACACAACTTTTAGATGTAGAAAATGCAGGCAAACAGGGCATCTTCAAAACATGTGCCCTGAAGCCAAGAAAGACACCAGAAGGAAGAAGAAGAATGGGAAATAGACCAAAGGCTGGCAATTCCCCCCACCTGAGCCAGAAGAGGAGGAGGACGAAGCTGGGGAGGAACCCACACACATGGGAAACAATAAAAAAAACACAGGTACCAGAAACACATGGGATATCCACACAAGACCCTACTGAATCACAGAACGATCTGGTACTACCAACAAACATACCAGAAGCAATGGATACCAGTGGATACAAGCGTATACATTCATCAGACAATTCAGACTCAAACAAAGACAATGCAAGACTTGAAGTTAGAAATCAGCTTGCGCTTGTCTCTTCGGCGTCGTCCCTTGGGGAATGGCATAAGGTAGAGAAAAAGAAAGGGAGAAAAGCCTAACTTTTCTCCACAAATGTATATTAGTTTGATTACTGTTTGTTTCTGATTATCATCAGTCATGGACTAGATGATGCTATGTATACTCAGCAAATGCAACATGTAATTTTGTTTTCACTAATAAAATTACGACTTTTTCCTTGGAAAAAAAAATCTAGAAGATAGGTTTTCATATATATAATTTTTAACAGACTAGAGCATACATAGTTGTTCATACAAGTAATTTTTAATGAACTAGAGCTTGCGCTTACAAGCTGGCAAACTATTGCATAAATCATGGTTATATATATATATATATATATATACACACACCGAGGATGCGTTCCATATCTCGAGTCTAAGAAGGAACTCCAACTAAACTGGAGTAACATCCTCATGAGAATTCAAAATCAGTTGAGGAACATTTTGAGTGAGAATCTAAAATTATAATGTGTATAGTTTAATTCTATGTGGAAAGAGTGTTGATTGTAAATTTTGGAATATTTTAGAAATTAAATAAATAGTTAATTGATTGTTTTGGTCTAAGGAAATTTTATTAAAGAAAACACTAATAACATTCTTATCGGAATTCAAAATTAGTTCAGTGACATTTTTTTATGAGAATTTAAAATTATAATGTGTATAGTTTAATTTTAGGTGGAAAGTGCATTAATTGTATATTTTAAAACATTTTAGAAATTAAATAAACAGTTAAATGGTTGGTTGTCTAACAAGAGTAATAATAAATAAAATGATTGGTTTTTAACACGAATAACATCTTTATGAGAATTCAAAATCAGTCCAGTAACATAAAATTCAAAATTATAATGTGTATAGTTTAATTTTAGGTAGAACCTCCATGTAGAAATTCCTTATAAATTCAAACTGCAAATTGTAATATGCTAAAACAATTGACTTAAATCTACTCTACTCATCAGCAGAAACAATAAACGATCCATGAAACCACAAAGAATAAGAATTCAATCACACATAACACAATAATTTTCTGAGGAAAGCCACAGCTAAAAACCCTTGCTATATGTATATTGCATTAATAAAAAAATATGAGAAGATTACAATGTTTTTCTCAAGGCCGAGCAACTTGTGCACTATCTCTATCTATCGAACTGCTTCTGAGACAAGCTCAAGTCAATACTTAGCCAATTTTGTTGCCTGTCAAGCTCCTATTTTCTTGCACAGTTTCCTTGGGAATTAGTCCATATTTAATTGGGAAATTCCACAAATATGGATTGCGCAATCCTTATAGGCCCTCCTCTGATTGCATGCACGACCTGTACAATTCATATGATTATACAACTTATAGTACACTGTCCCTGAACTCCAATCTCAACTGGGTTTTTCTCTGATCTGACATGCATGAGTTAATTATGAGTGAATATTCAGTTTACTGGTTGATCAGTGTTGGTTACACCCCACTTCTGAATGTTACACCCCACTACTGGATCTCCCACTAATTCCTCCATAATAGGGAACTAGTTTAACTGAATTTAACTCAGTGAAACTGAGTTAAATAATTACAACTCAAAATAAACTCGACCAAGGATCCTAAAAAATAGGAGACACTCTACATGACTCTTGTTAGACTCCCACCTCGAATTAACTGAGCCAACTAAGTCAAATTAACTTAGTTAACTATTACAAGTTGTCATGAGATGTGGAATTACAATTTAATTCAAGGAAAAAATTAAATTAGGATTTTCTTGTTGCATTTTCAACAGTTGGAAAACAGTGACAAAATCGTGGCATAATGTAGTTGAAAAATTGTGATTGAATAGCGATGTGTCAGATTTTCATTAGACAGAAGGGCGAAAATGCATCCCTGCGATTTGCTAGCGTGAACAATTTCTGCTTCACCCCAAGTCCGCAGAGAAAACACATATCTGCGTAAATATATATTAGTGATGTCGTAAGGAAATGTATATAATATCTGGATTAACAATGGACTCTTTTGATTTGATCTACTAAAATATGCATCAAAAGAAATTGTGTCCCTTAGAAAGTTGTTAGGGGTGTATGGTTTTTAAGGCATTTCAATATTAGCACTGACCAGTTGTATAATCGACTTTGAAATGGATTTCAACAAAATAGAATACATAGGAGATAGAGCGCAATTCCAACTGTTAAAAGTTATAGTCAACATCACTAAATGTAAAGATGATGTGGAAATTCTCGGTGGAGGTTGTTGTGGAATTGAAAATTGAAAAAACATGTTGCAATGAGATCACCAAAGAGGATTGAATGATGTGTAGAATTGATTGCCGAAGCTTGGGAGTTACACCTTGTTATAAAGAAAAATAATATAATTACTCTTAGAATATGGTTTTTTATAATGTCGTGTGCTCTAACCAATTCCCTAAGGAGCCTTCAATAAAATATGATAAATATGTAATCCACTTCATCATTCCAAGATACTTAATCCACTTCATCACATGGTGTAGGGTGCATCTCAAAGTGTCTGTGCTTAAGGGAACGGATATGTTTAGAAATCTTTATTATTTTAAAAAATATTTATCATTTTTGCCTTGATATATTGCGAAATATTTATTATTTTCAATGTGTTTCTTTTCATGTCTAATTCAATGAAAGAAATATTAGAAATCAATTCCATAAATATTTATTTTTGGACCAATAATATTGATAAACATCCATCGATGGGTTGTCTTGGAATGAGTAGCCTGACAAAGAATGGAACTATGTGTCTGGACCTGGCATCTAAGTTGATCTGAGGTGGATTTTAGCCATCAGCACATTTAATAGCACTAGAAGTCCAAGTTGATTTTCATGCAGAAAGAGAAGGCGAACCAGATAACACCCAAGGCACTTCCTGTCGCTGCAAACAAACTACCACCACCATATCCTCCATCTTACCATCTTTTCAAATCGCCTAGCCTTGTTTTCCTGAAGATTTATCGTGGCGTGGGAGTGTGAAGGGTCGGCCCATCATGCTCAGTGCCTTTAATATTAATGCTCCAATTTTCCCCACATTTCCCCTCCATCAGTCCTGTTATCTCAAAATCAGGCCCTGGAAGGCTGCAGACCAGGAAGACTTCAAGTAACTATTTCAACCTACTTTAGGCTGAGGCTTAGCCTCCTCAACCTGAGAGGGCTCTCTCTTAAAGGATTAATGATTTTGATTAAAGCTAAGATGGCTAACTCTTATAGAACAACTGTGAAAAATATGAATGCTGGAAAAACATTAAGCATCTATCCATTGGGCTTATGGAGTCAACAACACCTAAATATAACAGTGAACTCAACCTTACATAGAAGTCAGGGCACTCAGCATTTAGACATTCAGAACATAACTCATATAGGACCATAGTTTATAAATGCATACAGGAAATCAGAGCACATTCAGTGAGTTCTGAGTGATTATACATCTATACCACTGTAAAAATTATGGAAAGAACAAGATCACATATTCTGAACAATAGAAAACCCTCATGAATCCTGAGAAGTAAAGTCAAAATTATATTACTGAAATGAGTCTTTACATAAGCCAAATACAAGCTGTATCATAAAATTTTCCAACCCTCATTACATTGTTGTTTCAGCTATATATAGAACTCTTATTCTAACTGATCGAGATTCCTCCTCCAGCATGAGGGGAATTCGAAAACTACTTCTAATGACACCTATTAACCCTTTAACTAACTAATAAATACAACAAGGTGCTGACTGGAGTTTTTTTAGAGATCTGAATCAACTATGACTCTAACTCCATATTACATGCATGATGGCTTTAATTACAATGATCCTCGTTCTTTGACATCTGCTCCCCTTTAGTTTGGCTGTAATGGATGTTCAAAGCTACATGTTTGATCTTTAATGACACATCCTTTCCAATACCCTGAAACATATGAAACTGTCCTTGTGTATCGGTCTTTAGTCTGCCTTAACATGTCCGGATCCAACGAAGTATATCCTTTATCTTTTAATTACCCCAAAATGGAGCAAACTGCCACGTCTTTGATGTGTTGTCCACCGTTTGCATACGTGAAAGCCAAAATTTTTGCAAACTGTAACTGTTTCACATATCCTAAAGTGTGATAAATATGAAATATGCCTCCTTTATGACAAAAATCTAAAGTTCGATTCGAATGCATATTATCTCCACGTGTCTTGACCTGGTTAACTGTTGGATAGCTTCAGATGATGCCTTGTATGCCTTTTAGATGTTTCCCTTTCAAAATTCCCGCTTATAATTCAAAACTGCTTGATTTGCGTTAAAATCATCACCTACAGCAGTTTCGTAGCACGCTACGAAACTGCTGAGTTATTTAAAACAGCTTGCTTTTAACCCGAGACCTTTATTAGCCGAGTACTTGATTGCCAAAAACTTCTTTAGACTTTCCACATGTCGAATAGGGATTTATATTTCCTCAAGAAGATAAAATCAAGCGAATTTGTCAAAATTTTAAAACAAAATCTTACTTGACATGAAAACTCATTTAGCAGGTAGCTGACTTAGCTGTGCCTTCAGATCTTCAATTTGTTTCTTCATAGCCTTATTCCCAGCTCTCAGTTGCATATTGATCCTTCTGATGTACTTGGCTTCTTTGATTGCTGGTATTGTCCATGTGTGAAATTGTGAATGGCCATCAACCACTGAATTCAACTGGGCTTCTAGGGATTCATTCCCTTTCCATAGAGCTTTATAATACTTTGCGTGTATGACTGCATGTTTTCTAGCGGCTTTCTTCAATTTGGCAATCTCATATTTAGCTGATTCTAATTGGCTCTTTATGGCTGCTATATTATCTCCTTGAGATGTGATGACTGTTTTGTTTGCATTTTTCTGTGTCTCTTCCCCTGTTTCCTCTGTTCTTGGCAGTGCTTCCTGTACTTGCTGGAATCTCCTTGTCATAGGTCTTCTAGGTTTAAAAACGAATTCTTCAGCTGGCACATCAAATTTAAGCCTTTTTGAGGCCTTGGATTTCTTGGTGCTTTCTTGTTCTGACTGCATCAATTCGATTTGAACTGGTAGAGACTGCTCGAATTCAATAGCCTGTAATAAATCATTTAAACTTGCCTTGGACACTGGACTTTCTTCAACTGCTATAGCTTTACCTTTTTCCTTATTTATCTGACTTCTTGTTCTTACCCTTGAGACTACTTCAGATGTGCTTGTTTCAGGTACAGTCTTTTTACCTTGAGCTTTTTCCTTAGTTGATTGCTGAGGTTGATCTTGGATGACGAGTGGCTTCACTTGTTTTCTTACTTGTGACTTTGGAACTCTTTTAGCTCTTACTTCTGTTTGGAGCTCAGCTATTGTAGCATCTCTAATAGGTTGAGGAGTGAGGCCAGTCTGGTTTTTGAAGGCAGCCATAAAAATAAATGAATTCCAATCTCTGTCTACCTTTTGGAGCCCATCTAAAACCAGTAGTTTAATTAAACCATGATGAAACAAAGAGGTTTCACAATCCTCTTTCCTCAGTTGTACCTTATCACACATCTTGCTCAAACTACGGAACAGATAAAAAGGTAAGTCTATGGAGACCTTCCCGGTGAAGTGCAAAAGGAGTTTGAAATGGTAAGAATAAACCTTGTTATACCTTCCTTCACAAGTCAGATATTTCTGTATGCAGGTGAGTAAGTGAGCATAATGTTCTTTGACATAATTCCTGGGCACTGCCTTACTTAAATCCTCATTTACATAATCATCCTTCAAAAACTCCTTGCAAGGATTCATGTCAAATTTGAAATTTTTAAACCATTCCTCTTTTCCTCGTGGGATCTCTGTTACAGTAGATATCACTTCTGGCGAAACCTGCAATTCTAACATGGCTACCTTTGAATTCAAACCTGTGAAGTTAAGTGCAAATTCCTTAGTTACCTGTGCGTGTCCTCCTTGTAACTTTTTGCAAAACTTCCAGCACCCGGCATTTTTAAATGCTTTCTTCACCTCTTCATTTCTCAGCGTTATATCCAGGCCTTCAGGTTCAGTCCTTAGAGGTTTACCGGATCTGTGCTCTTTTTTCTCCATTGATTATTTCAGATCTTCACAAACAATGACTACCAGCTTCCGGTTGGAATTGTGATTCGGCTTCTATTTGAATTCAGCCTCGCTTGATTATCAGCCTCGCTTGAATTTTTAATTTTTCCGTTTAAAACCTTTCAAGATGTAACCTTGCAGATTTTTCACTCATGCAAGACTTACGGCCATCATTAAGGTTTATGCACGGTTGTCTTTCTTGGGAATGATAATTCGTGCGTATCAACAGATCTAGTGGTGGTGATAGTGGCAATGAGTGGTGAAACGTGATAAGAGGGGTACATGAGCTGACATGAGAAGACATGGCCTATGACTCACCTAACAGACTTGACATTTCGGGAAAGATTCGCTACGGAAGTATGAATCCATGATTTCGCAGCGCTGACAGTTTAAAATTTTAATGATGCGCTGTGAAACTACCTAATCATGATACGCTGCGAAACTGCCTAACTATGATTGCGCTGCGAAACTGCCTAATTGGCATTGCGCTGCGAAATTACAACAAGACACGGTGACTGACATAAGATAATCGGTGGCTATAGAACAATGGTAGATGGAGGGGAACCAATGGGAGCTGAAAATAACTTGACTCAAAAAACTCATCAAAACTCCAGATTCTAAGGAAAAAATTAAAACCAAATTAAACTAACACTGACCTTCATCATCGGGCTAGGATGGAAAGTTGCATGTATCAATTTTAGTTCTAAGTGATAACAAGTCCTCAGGGTATACAAGGATGTACATGCTCCCTTCCATTTAATTTGGCCTTCCTCTCACTTTTTCTATCTTTTATCTTCTATATTTTATGTGCAAGGGAGAGTCTTGGAATCTCTGGAAGGGGTTGGGGCTAATACACCATTCCTCTTACAAACAAAGGAGTATTGTTAAACGTGAATCCATAATGGATACGTCGGCACCACATTACGCCAAAAGTTACTATCGACACCATTTTCAATTGTCACCACCACACCCACGCCAAACCTACCACACCGTAATTTGACTTCTAGATTTCATGATTTCATAGTGTAGTCATCTAAATCACATGCAGAAAATTCAAGATCCTCCTTATCAATCTATATATTTGTATTTGTCTCTGCCTGAGAAATCCAAGCTAAGGAAAGGCCATCCAGTAATAAAAATCTTGTGATTTCTTTGTAAGATTTTTAAGATACACAGATCTAGATCTGCAAAACAATAAACAAGCTTGCAAGAGAAGGAAGGAAGCGAGCAAGAATTGAGAAAATAATGAAAATTCTACAATATTAGTTTTAGAATAAATACATAAAAGCAACTAAGTTAAGCTTAGTTGTACATGCAATAACTAAAGCTAACTAAAGCTAAGTGTGCTTTATCTTATGTTAATGTGTACATGTGCCACATGCAAGCAATAAGTTAACTTGAGCTAATCTAGGTGCATGTACACCAACACAGCTAGTCTAAGTGCATGTATACCAACACAGCTAGTCTAAGTGCATGTACACCAACACCCCCCCTTAAGCATAACTTAGGTGAGTGTGATGCAAAATGAATGAGTCCCGGCAACACGGCCATTTTAGGTACCCATATACAATGCATAAAAAAAAAGAGGAAAGAGGGAAAACCCAGTGGGAAGAAGACCCCCCCTCAAAATATAATGCAAAAATAAAGAAAAGACAACTGCTAGGCAGTCGTGTCCTTCACCCCGAGACGATCTCGCAGGAATCGAAACTTCTGCTCAGTGAAAGTCTTGGTGAAGATGTCAGCATGCTGATGGATCTCATGATATAATTTCCGAACACCAATTTTGAGTCTGTTGATTTTGATTCTGACTTTGGTCTGGTGATAGTTGTCCATGACCCAATCATTGATTGCGAATTCCAGGTGCTTCACATGATACGCGTCTTGGTCAGAAGCGTCATAACGGAAGGGACTACTCATTCTGTCCCAAATTTCCGCAATAACGTTGTTGGTTAACCTGGGTGGGTAACTAATGACCTCAGATTTCTTGAGCGTTTCGACATCGTCCGGAGTTTTGATGAAGTTGCCCATCAGCCGAAGAAAGCTCGTCAGGGTTGTGCAACGCTTCTTGTCAACAAACTCCAATGCAGCCAGGTTACAGAGCAGCACTTCAATCTGCAGAGGGGCGACTGTCATCCGCGGAAGGTACAACGTGTGAGAGTATGCATCGAACCGTATGTTATCGGACAGCAAGAAGAAATATTTGAACTTAATCCCAGCCATTGCCAGCTCCCCCGCTGGGTATTCCTTGATCAGACTGTATTCTTCGGCTGGATGAGTGAAGCAAAAGAAAATGGCACAGACCTTTGCAAGCACGTAGTGGTTGAGAAACCTGGAGATTCTTTGCAGTAGAGTCGGCTCTGGGTACTTGTCACGCAAACGTCCAATTTCAAGGTGTGGCGAAATGATTGCATGCAAGCAACCCAGTAAATGCGGCTCCTTTTCCAGTGCAGCATCGAACTGTTTAATAATAGAACTGTCCATCTTGGTGATCTTGGGAACCAATGCGCGTAAAGCATAAAGCCTTTCGTTGAGCTTTTTCCTCCGCTTGCGTTCAGCTACCAAGTTCTTGGAGAGATGTCTTCTGCCAGATCGGCCTGCAGCTTTCTGGTCATCGTCGTCCTCCATTTGATCGGTGCAGTCTGAAGAGTCTGCTCGTGAGATCTCTTGTTTGACATCTTTATCCTGAACCTCTTTTGACAAACCACTCGTATGAGGGGATTCAGTGAGGCCATGCCCGCGAGGTAGTGAATTGTTCCTCATCGGTAAGCCTGCCTGTTGAATGTCTTGCAGAGAAATTGGATCGATATGCATGGCGGGTGGCTTTTCCGCATGATTAATGGAATCGGCAGATCCTTCATAGAAGTCGTTCTTCTGCTTAATTTGGCCAGAGGCCACCACTTGTGGCTGCAACTGTTGCCCGAGGAAATTAAGATGCGGCGTGACCATGTGAATAGACAGTTGCGACTCTGATAAAGCCCTTTCTGCGTCCCAAGGTACAGAAGAATCTCCTGTAGCTGCAGGGAGCCATGGTAGAGTACCGGCAGCTTCGGTAGATTTGCTGAGTTCTTGGCCAAATATTTTCCAATCATGGGAAGGCTTGAGAGGTGGAGCAGCCTTGGCATTCACCCTCATTGGATTTGGGGGGAAGGGTACAACTAGAGAACCCTTCACTGCTTGTTGACCTCGATTTCCATCACAGGAATCTGATTGAGGAACAAAATCAGAAAATGTATACAGACGAGATTGATCATTTACCTTGCCAGATGCAATCTTCAAATTGGTTTGCATGTCATAAATGCTCACGGAATTTGGGGTAAATTCCACTTTCCTTCCGCTGCCTGTGTGTGTCATCTGATACACTGAGAGAAGATTCACAGAAAGCCTTGGAATATGCAAGACATTTTCAAAACTTCCATCTTCGAATTGCACTCTTCCTTGTCTAGTTGCTACAACTACAGAATTATCCCCCATGAGAATGGGAGGACTTGAGCATGCATGTAGAGAAGAAAAGGATTCCTTTGAAGAAGCCATATGATGTGAAGCTCCTGAATCGATGATCCATTCTTGTGGTGCAGAATGAAGAGCAATCAAAGCATGCCCGTTACCTCTTGGATCTGGTGCCTTTTCTCCAGACTTCTTCTTAGCATTCTCAGGAATGTGGTCTCCAAGATTGTGTTGCTGGAGTGTCTGCGCCATAAGATCTATAGTCTTCTTCATGCATGCAGATTCAGGATGAAAACCACGGTGGCAATAATTGCACATTGATTGCCCTTTCGTTCCTTTCCTTTCCTTTGAGCCAGATGATCCATCAGGGGGTTTGGGATTTTCCTTTCCTTTTGCATGCACAGTAAGTGCATGCGCTTTGGAATTTTTAAGTGTGCCCATTTTGATGAGCTTATCTTGCTCATGCATCAAAGACTGAATAAAAGAATCCAGTGAGGGCATCTTCCAATCTACACCAGTTGCAGATCTGATTGTGTGGAATGTAGAGATGAATACTGCATACTCTGGACCAAGTTTTGATAAAATGGAAAGAATCAACTGCTTTTCTTGCTTGGATTTGTCGATCCCGCATCCTTTCAGCTGAACCAACAAGGCTTTATACCTTGTGAAAAAATCTTGAATGTTCTCAAAGTTTCTCGGATCTAATGAGTTTAACTCATTTTCGAGAATGTGACCTTGCATTTCATCCTGTTTTCCAAACAATTCTTCCAAAATTTTCCATACTTCATTTGGAGTTGAACATGATTCAACATGAAATAGCAGTTCCGGAGAAATAGATAAACATAGGATGCCGAAGGCCTCGTCCATGCGATTGAAATATCTTGTTTTCTCCATTGCCGATGTTGGTTCAACTTCCGTTCCCATGGTTATTCGAAATAAGCCTCTACTTCTGAGATGAAGTTGAATCTTTGGCTTCCATTCGAAATAATTATATGGAGTGAGAATTGCCGATTGTGGAAACTCCAATTTAGACTCCATTCTTTGTTGTTGCTTCAATCTTCTGAACCTGCAAATAAAATTGCTTGTGCACTGATTACAAATCCCTGTGCTCTGATACCATGTAAGATTTTTGAGATACACAGATCTAGATCTGCAAAACAATAAACAAGCTTGCAAGAGAAGGAAGGAAGCGAGCAAGAATTGAGAAAAGAATGAAAATTCTACAATATTAGTTTTAGAATAAATACATAAAAGCAACTAAGTTAAGCTTAGTTGTACATGCAATAACTAAAGCTAACTAAAGCTAAGTGTGCTTTATCTTATGTTAATGTGTACATGTGCCACATGCAAGCAATAAGTTAACTTGAGCTAATCTAGGTGCATGTACATCAACACAGCTAGTCTAAGTGCATGTATACCAACACAGCTAGTCTAAGTGCATGTACACCAACATTCTTCCAGTTTTATGATCAGTCTGTCTTGCCTCTGAATTTGTAATAAATATAGTGTTCTATTGTCTTTGTATGAATTCGATGTGCTCCACTCGGATTCTCTGAGTTGTATGGTAATTTTTCCCTTTGAACCCGTTGTGTATGCTCTAATTTCCCATCAACTGGTATCAGAGCTAGACCAAGGCCATCTAGCTTCTTCCGACCCTGTAGAATACGCTTTGTACACGGTCTCGAAATGAACTTTACCTAGGAGCCTCTTTTTTCTGAAACCATTAGTTGCGCTCTCATCATCTAAAAATGTCAGGGTCGTCGCATATCTGTAGGAATCATTCTCTTCCACAATATCAAGTTGTTGGGTGCCTCCCTGAATCTTGCACAGGAAAAAGGACGGTCGTTGAAAAAAAACAGAGACGTGTGATTAAGAGCTGGCAACATCGTGTCTGTGTATGGCATTGAGTATGTTAGTATGGCATCATTTACAAAGGAAAAAATTTATAATGGCTTTATGGAGTAGCCATTGAAATAAGTTGAGATATCGTCAATTATTATAAAAGGAACTTTTTAATGGTTTTATCTCTTGAATTTGAGAATATTGATCTCTTAAATTTGAGAATGGGTTAGAATTTTCATTAAGTTAAAAGGTGTAGCATAATTAATTAATTAAAGCCTTTATAAATTTAAGAGGTGATCTTAGCCACTATAAATTTAAGAGGTGATCTTTTATTATATGATAACTTTTTTAAAGGAGATTAATTTATTTTTGGCTCTTTGTTTAAAAGTTGGTAAGGAAAATTTATCAAAGTCTCATTTTGCAAGTGGAGATTTGCTTTTGGGGTGTGAATTTTATTTTGGAGACAACAGTAGTAACTGGCATGGAGAAGTTGAGCACGGCTATTTTTTCCCTATGGAAATCATAGATGGAGAATACACTGATTTTAAAAGATCAGTATTTGTCAATTAAGGGCACAACAAAGAAACCCTCATCGATGATGGATGAAGAGTGGAATAAGCTAGATAGAAAGGCGATTGCAACAATTAGCTAATATCTAGCAAAGAATGTGTATTTCAATGTGTCCAGAGAAAAGACGACAAAAAGATTATGGAAGAAGCTCCATGATCTATATGAGAAGAACACAACATCAAACAAAGTGTTCTTGATGAATAAGCTTGACAATCTCAAGATGAAGAAGGGTGCTTCAGTTGTTGAGCACTTGAATGAATTCCATATTATTACTAGTCAGCTAGCCTCTGCTAAAATCATTCTAGATGATGAAATTAGAGTTATTTTATTAATGTGTTCTATGCCAAACAACTAAGAAAAATTAATTGTAGCTATGAGAACTTCCACACCTGCAGGGGCCCTGAAGTTTGATAATGTAAGTAGCAGTTTGATGAATGATGAGTTGTGTCACAAGTCAATTGTGGAAAACCAAAGAGGAGAAGCTCTAGTTGTAGCTGATCATGGTAGGAGAATTGATCGAGGCCAACAAGGGTGATCAAGATCAAGAGGTTGATCTAAATCAAGGAGGGGCAGACTCATTTTCTTTCATTGTGGAAAACCTAGGCACATGAAGAAAGAGTTTTGAATCTTGAAGAAAGGACAAAAGGATCAAAAATCGACTAGTACAAATCATAAGTCATCCAGCACAAATGAAGGTGAGACTACTGCTATAGTCACATATGGTGATGTGTTATTTACTGTTTCAGTAGAGGATGCATGTTTATATACATCTAGAAGTAGCTTTGATTTGATCCTTGACTTTGGGGCATCTCACCATGTAACCCCATGCAATGATAGTTTTGTTGCATATAATCCCCGTGATTATGGTAGAGTGCATTTGGGGAATAATCACTTTTGCAGTATTGTTGGAGTGGGAGATGTCCAAATCAAGATGAAGGATGGCCAAGATATATTGTTGAAACAGATCAAGCATGTACCATAAATGTGCATGAGTTTGATCTCTATGGGACGACTGGATGATGGAGGCTATTCCAAAAGCTTTGGAAAAAGAGGCTAGAAAATTAGCAAAGGAGCATTAGTCGTAGCCAGAGGACCCAAGATAGGAACATTATATACATCAAAGAAAATTATAGGAAAATCAGATTTGGTTGTTGTCACAAAAGAAGGAAATTTAATAGATTTGTGGCATAAGCACTTGGGTCACATGAGTGAGAAGGGCTTAAAAATCCTTGTTGGTAAAAATTTACCACCAAGTTTGAAATCCTATAATCTTGATCTTTGTGAGAATTGTATATATGGTAGACAAAGAAGGGTTTCATTCCTTAAAGGTGGTCATGATAGAAAGAAAAAATTGTTAGAATTGATACACTCATATGTGTTTGGGCCTATTAACATCAAGTCATTAGGAGGAGCATCATATTTTGTAAAATTTATAGATGATGCATCCAGGAAGGTTTGGGCTTACATTATGAAAAGTAAAAGTGAATTGTTTGAAATATTTCAAAATTTCCATGTTGATGTTCAAAGAGAGACTAACAAATTGCTCAAGTGCCTAAGAACAGATAATGATGGAGAACATTTCTTAAATGCATTCAAGGAATATTGTAATAGGTTTGGCATAAAGCATGAGAATACTGTGTTTGGTACTCCTCAACATAATGATGTCACAGAAAGGATGAATCACATGATTATGGAGAAAGTGAGAAGTACGTTGTCAAATTCTGGTTTGGAGAAGCATTTTTGGGCAAAGGTTGTAAGGACAGCTTGCTATCTTATAAATCGATCTCCAACTATAGCCTTGGATGGTGGCATCCCTAAAGAAGTTTGGACTGGTAAGTAGTTGAATTATTCTCATTTGAAAATCTTTGGATGTCAAACATTTTTACACATTCCCAAAGAAAATAAAACTAAGTTATATGATAAATATATGAAATGCATTTTTCTGGGATATGTGGATGAATAATTTGTTTATTGTCTATGAGATCCAGTCAAACATAAAATTATTAGAAGCGGGGATGTTATATTTAATGAGTCAGAAATGTTTAAGAGGACTATAGGTGAGCTGGAGGTCAAGAAATTTATTGACAGGTTTGGAGAGAAGTAGGGAAACATCCCACCAATGCAAGAAAATGGAAAACAAATTCATGACTAGGAAGGAAAACAAGTGGAAAATGATGAACACCAATAAAAAGGACCCTTACAGAAACCTTTACATGAGATACAACCTGATAATACACCACCACAGTTGGTTCCCATATTGTCTAGGTCTCATAAGACTTCACAAAGGTATCCTCCTTCAAACTATATATTATTGATTGATGAAGGTGAGCCTAATTGTTTTCAAGAAGCTTGTAAAGTTGAACACAATAAAGAATGGAAGAAAGCAATGAAGGAAGAAATGAACTCTTTGCTGGAAAATAAAACTTGGGAATTGGTAAATCTCCCAAAAGGTATAAAGGCTCTACAAATCAAATGGGTATATAGGATTAAGCATGAAAGTGACGGAAAGAAGGAGAGGTATAAAGCAAGGTTGGTGGTGAAAGGATTTTCCAAAAAGAAGGTATTGACTTCACTGAAATTTTCTCACCCGATGTCAAAATTTCATCCATTAGATTCATTCTTGGTCTTATTGCTACTTTAGACTTAGAATGTGAACAATTAGATGTAAAAATTTCTTTCCTTCATGGTGAAACGGAGGAAGAAATTTATATGGAGTAGCCAAAAGGCTTAATAGAAAAAGGCAAAGAAGACCTAGTTTGCAGGTTGAAGAAGAACCTCTATAGGTTGAAATAGGAACCTCGACAATGGTATAAGAAATTTGATTCATTCATGTTGGAACATGGTTTTCACAGGTTGGAATTTGACCATTATGTCTATATGAAGAGCTATCATCAAAGAAAGTATATCATATTATTATTATATGTGGATGACATGTTAATTGTTGGGCATGATAAGAATATGATCAATATGTTGAAGAAAGATTTGGCAGCAAGTTTGCAATGAAGGATTTGGGTCCAGCACAACAAATATTGAGCATGAGCATCATGCGTGATAGGAAAAAAAAAGTTGGGGTTGTGTTGTAGGGAAAACCCAACACCCCCCAATTACTTCAAATAATGGGGACCCATTCCATTATTTTTTGGCAAAACACCTTTTATAATTTTCATTAAGAATTTTTGTTTTTTTTTTTTTTTTTTTACTTTCTTCAGATTTATGTTTTGATTGTTTCTTTGGATCTGACTTTTCATAAGCTTTCCATTGATACTTGTTTTGCCTGATTTGGTCAACCGGTTTGTAAATGGCACTACTTTGAAGTTTGATCATTTTATAGCATGGACAAAAATTGTAAATCAATGTATAATATTTCAATTTTTGTAAGTAAACAAGTTCAATAGTCATTCATTGTAAATATTGAGTTTTAGTTAACTTTTATTAATTTTTCATTTTTTCACTAACGGTTCTACAAAATGACCCAGCTAAATCATACAATGGATGAAAACTTGTTTCAGAATCTTGGTAATTTACTCCAATTTATTATTTTAAAACAAATTGCCAAGACCAGATTCTTAAAATTGCAAAGTGGTTATAGTCCAATTTGTAGAATTATTAATTCCATGTGGGCCCCACTTCATATCACTTGCTTCCTTCCAAGAATTTCAATTTTAAAACTATGATAAAAAAATGCGATCAAAATTTACAATGCAATATTGCAATTGTGATATACCGCAGATCGCATATCGCAAATAATTTTTTATTTTTTTATTCACCAGTATTAAAACTCCGATACTTGATTTTTTAAAATATGCAGAGGTTAAAATCTTTAACATAAAGTTTATTCAATCCTCCTTATCCATCCGTGACATTTCCCTCACAGCTTATCCCTCCACCTCACTCGCCTCACCATCACCCTCACATCACACCTTATCACTCCATACCCTCCTCACTAATTACTACACTCTCCACCATCCTCACACTAATACATGAACCATTGATTTTGTAATATTAAAATATTTTTAAATTAATATATATATATATATATATATATAATACTATTTTAATTAATCATTAAATTAATTGTTTTAATTAATTTTGTTAATTAAATAGTTATTAAAAATTAATAATGCAAATATAATTAATTGTTATTAATTAATTAATAATATCAGTCTAATTTAGAAATAGAATTTAATCAAAAATTCTAATTTTTATCCCACGCAACATAAATGTCAGAATTCTGGCAATTTTAATAAGCTCATAAATAGAGTT
Source organism: Pinus tabuliformis (assembly GCA_031772625.1). Lineage (NCBI taxonomy): Eukaryota > Viridiplantae > Streptophyta > Pinopsida > Pinales > Pinaceae > Pinus > Pinus tabuliformis. Next base: position 779,390,830 of record CM062808.1, on the reverse strand, counting down.
TCACTTAGCCAAATGAGGCCCAGGACGGCTCATTGGAAAGATAAAATCATGGAGAACATTCCTAAGGAGGTTTTATTAACATATTTGATCATTTATTGGGTCTAAAATTCATCAAAATATTAAGCTCCAAATTTTTTAGTAAAACTATTTTTTGTTGAATTAAGCCTTCTGCGATCCATAACAGGTTTATGAGAAGAATCTTCAGCGAAAATCACATCATAATTCATATTTCCGACACGTTTCACACCGACGAGTGTGGTTCATCATCACCACACTAGTCGATTCAAAACACGTCGTCCATATGAATTATGATGTGATTTTCGCTGAAGACCCTTCTCATAAAACTAATTTTTTTGCATTTTCATTTGCCCAATCCTCTTCTGAATGCAAATTCAATCGTCAATGATGTCATTGGTTAATTAAATCATCACATACATCAATAGAAAGCTCATATTTCCTTTTCAAATATTTATTTAATTGAATTTGATTGGATTTATTTTAATTCCAGATTTGACATTGTGATTTTATTTTTGCATTTTAATTTTGTTTTGATTTGATCTTGCAGGAAAACAGTTGAAGAGATGAGGAGAACAAGATCTCAATCCATGATAATGCTCCAGTAATAAAAGAATGGAATTTTGAGCCAATGAAAAATTGATGAAGAGGATTTATTCTTCAACAAACTTTCTTATCCTAAATTCTTTTGTAAATATTATAAATACCAGACCGTAGAATGTAAGAAGGGCTTCTCTCCTTTGCAATTCTAGAATTATAAAAGCACTTCTGTAATATGGATTTAGAGTTGTAGGTGGGAGGAATGAAAATCTAATATCTGGGGATTATTGAGTATTTTTCTTTTGCATTTTCAATTATGTGTGATGGGCAGAGTTTGCATTTCTACAGCTCTTGTTGTAACAGTAGAAATTCAAGCAATGTAAAGGACTATTGGAGACCAGAGCTAGAGAAATGGATTCAATAAATTGGTATTTCTAATACTACTATTTTAAATACTAGTTTCATTTTATGATGGCGGGAATGTGTCATTTTATTCATATTTGTGCACTTTTGTCGGTATGAGTAATTTGTCTCAATCATATGTTATTATTTATCTCTGCTCTTATGGGTTGAATTCTGATTTCTGAGTAACTATTTACTCAGAAATCTATCTTTTAATACTAGTTTAACAAATAGTAATATATTGTGAACTTCTTCCTCATATTATTGTTTAATTATTCGAATTACTGATTAAACAATCAATATCATTTTTGTGAACTTCTTCCTAAATTTTGTTGGTTGATTATTTCAGTCAAGAGGTCTCTTAATAGAATGTGACTTGGTATTCATAATGTCAGTTAATTGAACTACTTCGTTAGCTTGATATTCATTATAAGCCAGACATATTTAAATCCCAATCATTTAAATATCTTGCTCTCAGTTGGGTTAGATCTATATCTGCCTAATTGAGATAGAATTAGGATTTAGTTCATTTTCTTGCATTATATAATAAGTTTGCATTTAGATTTAATTTTACATTCTTATAAGTCCTTTTCCCAAAGAGGCAAACTTTAGTTGTGGCTTGGTTGAGCCCCAGATCAGCTTAAGGATCACTTTCTTGCCTGATCAGCAAGAGGGTTGATCTGATGTCTCTTCTCCATTGGTGGATGAAAGTCATATTGTAAGCCATTTTGGAGATTGAGAGAAGGTAACTGGACCTAGTTGAACTAATCGGAATCACCATTCCAAACGAAAAAGGATTGTTTTAAGGTCCGGACCAGATGGTCATCCCCCATGTTGTTACAGAAAATTTCGAGGCTTCAACATGCTGGCACTAGAAGGAGGGCCTAAAACTTGTTATCTATTGGAGTCTTTGTATTCTAACATCTTATTTTTATTACAATGGCTCCTCTTAAACTTCCAATTTGGAGTTGTATTTCTGGACGTGCATCTTCCAATACTCCACCAGAAGTGGTAAGACTCTTGTCTCAAGTAAAGTTTAATGGTAAGAGAAATTCTTCTACTTTTAATCATGCCTTTCAATTTATTCAAAAATTTTCAAATTTTACTCCTCAAGGAATTGATGATGGTATTTTATGCAGGATTTTTACTCTTACATTCTTGGAAAAAGCCAGAAGCTGGTGTCAATCGCTTCCAGTTGCCTCAATTCATAGCTGGGATCAATTTGTTACAATGTTCCTTTGCAAATTTGACCGTTATAACTACAAATAGGTATGTGACAAAATCGAAGATTTAAGAAGGTTTGAAAATGAGTCTTTGATTGATTTTACCATTCAATTTCATTTAAATTGTTTGAGATTTAAAATTGAAGAAAAGCCTTCGGAAGAGGAATTATTAGATTGGTTTGAACATATTTTCTCTCTTCCTCCCATTCATAATCCATGTGAAATTATTTCAAACTTTTCTCAAACTCCTTCCAATTACATTAACACAATTGAGAATTCCAATATGGAGGTGCAAATAAATGATGATGAAGTGGCCTCTATTATGTACGATCAATTTCTTCATTTAGTGCACACTTCTTACAGTATTGATAATGATCAGAATGCACCTTCACATGCCAGCGAATCTGCTTAGAGAATTTTACTATTCAATGATCTGGAATGATCATATGTTAAAACTAAAGTAAAATTGATTATGCCATTAATGAATAGAATGTTAATTAAAAGTGCGGAAACCGAGAGAACTGCTTGAGAACAAAGACTTTATGATAGTTAATAAAACATAAGTAAGATGTAAAACAGAAGTGAGAACAGAAAAAAATACAGCGATACCAGACAGCAAGGTTGATTACAGAGTTCGTCCTTGATGGACTACGTCTTCGGGTCTGCTTTTAAGATGGGCGACCGCTTTATTAGGATTGAAACCGAAGAGGTCAATTACACAGAAATTTGACCAGTCTGAATGTGCATGCAGGAACTTTTGGTCACTGCCAAAGGATATCTCTCTGAACTAGCTTTCAAACGCCTATCACGGTTTCCAATTTGGACTCTCGATGCCTCGGTTACACTGAAAACAAAATCGACTATAACCTCCAAAACCTGCATACAAAAACCCAAAACCACTCCCTCTCTACTTCAATGAAAAAATTGTCTTTTAAAACCCACCAGGTGCATTCGAACTCCCTCCACCGAGTTTAGGAATGCATTTGTTCTAATTTGGGTTCTTGGAGTTAAGGTCTTATAATGTTTGAACACCTACATGGTGGTTGAATTAATTTTAAAACCAAAACTGTAACAAAACCCAAATATAAACCTTATGTTAATGCAAAGACCGTTAGTTTTTCACTAATTGCGTGGAGGAGGAGACAGTGCATGTGACAGTTGCCTTCCGGCGGTCTCGGCTGATGGTGCTCCGGTGGTTAACACATTACAGTTTTCTCTGGCGGTTCCGGTTGACATAACCTCCAACTGTAACTTGTTCACATATCATAGTCCCCATGCAGTTAGTGCTACTGTCAGGTGAACTCCGGCCAGTTATCATCTGCCTGTTCACATGATAATAGTTTCTGACACGGCTAGCAAATGGTGGTTTTTGGTGAACTGCTAGCGGTTGACTATCACCACAATTGTTCACATGGTCGCGGTCCCGCTGCGGTCTCCTCCGTGGTTTCCAAGCCTGGTGTTTTAACCGCGACGTTACCTCTGCCTGTTCACATGCCCGCTTTCAAGGTTAACTTCCCCGTGCGGTTAATCCCACGGTTTATGATTGTGGATTGAAGTTTTGTAATGTTTTATAATGTATTTCATAGCCCGAGGGTTGAAAATATAGATTTATATGTTTTGTTTAATACATAGTTTGTATCGAGATATGTTTCGATAGGTTTAGAACTTAGGGTAAAAGGTTTAGGACTTAGGTTTTATGTTTGTTAATGCATTTTAATGTATGTTTAATACATGTTTTAATGCATAGAGGTAATGTATTAGGGTTTTAGGTCTTTAGGTTTTTTATGTTTTCCTCCATAGCTTTTAGGGCTAGGGTTTAGTCATAGGTTTTAGCCTTACATGAAAAAAACCTTTTACATCAAATTGTCACAAAGTGACATTTGCAACCATCATAACTTGAAGATGACAACCAAACCCAGCAACATGGAAGACAAACCATATCCTAGCGGACTGACAACAACCAACATGTCGACAACGAAATCCTGCGAGGCAGACGACAATTACATGTCGAAAACCAAATACAAAACCATCACCATGAAAACCATTAACATCACCTAAACAATCTGAACAATAATCAACATTGTCGAAATTGAATGACATCAGACTAAATTGATGATGACGACACTGAACTTGTGTAATTAATCTAACGAGAACCTCCTGGATCAATCCTCTCCACTTGAAAGCTTTTGTACCACAAAAGTTTGACTAAACAAATAGTCAATGCGGGTAGAACTCCCTCACTTTCCACCTTGTCATGATGATGTACCAATACATTCGATCAACCACCTGAAAGTGATGACCCTGATGATGCTGACCATGGCACATTTTGAATTGATGACCTGTTCCCTCCATCTGCAATATGTACAACTTGCGATGATGGTCAAACAACCTGTTATGAACATGGCAATTGATTTCTTTCCACGAAATACCATGAGTTAGTGATTCATAATCATCTTTGAAAACAGTCTCTACAGGATATTGTTCAATACCATTGACATGTATTAACAATATATATTGCGGAATGACAGAGACAATCAAAGATATTCTTGACAACAAACCAACTACATGACTTGATATACTTTCCTGCTTCCTGATTACTAAGTGAACTTGTTGCAATAAACCCATCAATTTGAAATATGGAAACTACTACAACTTAGTTTGATTTTGAAAGTATTGAATTAGTTGTTGATTTGTTTGAATCACTATTTATTCATTTATTAAATGATGTTTCCCTTTATTAGCACTTTCCCCTGATGCATAAGTTTCCCTTATATGTTTTGACACTGCTTTAGAAAAGGCTTTGATATGAAAACAAAAGGGCTTCCTCTGCACTTGAAAAGAGGCTTCCAAACTCTTCGAAACGTGAATTGGTGACACAATACAAGAGAAATTTAACACTGACTTTCCCCAATACTAACCTGCATCCCTGTAACTGATATTTTCCAAACTTGGACTGAATTGATTCATTCTGACATTAGGAAGAGGAGCTTTAGGCACAAACTGTAATTCATGTTGTATTCCCTGCTTATGAGTAAGATGTTTAGTTTTAAATAGAACTAGAAAAGTTTCTACCTCTTTGATCAAACTATCTTTAAGCTGAGTCTCATAACTTGAACAAACATCTTGTCGATTCTTATGTTGTTCCTTTACACACATGATTATAAATCTTTTATTTGAACTTATTAATCGCTTCATCTGATTAGCAACAACTAAATTCAAGTGATTTTTGTTTTGATGTGCCCTGACAATAAATTCAACCCCATCTTTCTTAAGGTGATATTTATGCTCTCTCCTGTAAAATACTGCATCATGATCATAAAGATAAGGACTTCCTAAGACAACTCCACATATGTCTACTGGAACCACATCTAATTCCACTTCATCAATGTAATTAGATGTAATGGCAAATCTTAATCGACATTGTTTTGTGACTTTTATCTGAGTTGATTTATTTAGCCATCCTAATGGGTAAGGTCTTGGATGATTCCGTGTCTCCAAACCCAAGTTCTTAACTAAATATTCAGATATTAAATTGGCATGTGATCCACTGTCAAACATTGTATCTATCTTTGTGTGCTTAGAAGTTATCCTTATGTTAAACAATTCAACTCTTTTATCCTCATTTGAAGGATTTATGTTTGATGAAGATGCAATAGTATTCGAACTTGAACCAGTGTCAAAAGTTTTACCTATCGTAACCATAGCAGTTATCCTCCTTTCATCACCTGAATTTGAACCTAGATCTTGCTGGACTGCTGCAATTGCCTTCTTTTCATCCTTCTCCTTAAGGAACTTTTTGGGCTTAAGTTTTGGATGAAGTTTCGAACACTTTGATTCATCATGACCGATTATCTGGAAATGAGAACAAGTAGGTCTTTCCTTTTGAGCTATTTTTTATTTCTTTCTCTTCGATTTGTTCTTCCCCAAACTGTCATTGGAATATTTGATTTCCAACTCTTTGGATGATTGCGATGAAAACTTGAATGGTCTGCCACCTGATTCAATATGTATGGCCTGAACACACACTTCATCAAAATCATCAGGATTAAACATTAATAATGTATGCTGCAAATATGAATGTAAATTTCCGATGTATTTTAATAAAGTTTCATGTGTATCCAATGAAATACCAAGCGTCAATGCTTTCTTTCTGAACTCCTGAGTAAAATCCTGAACACTATGCCATTTACCTAGCCTGAAATGCTACCAATCAATACCAGCTTGCTCCATGTATCCTAAAGGATAGAATTGTTTCCTAAGAGCTTTCAAAAACTTAGACCATCAAGAGATGACTTTTCCTTTTCGCTTTACATCTATCTGAGTTTTACTTTCCCACCAGATAAAAGTTGTTCCATCCATTCTAAGTGTAGCTAACTGAATTTTCGTTTTCTCTTTAGAGATGTTCTGAATACGACAATACACTTCTAACTGCTTAATCCAGTTATCTAGCTTTTCGGGATTCATTTCATCATCATAAATATGTAACTCAAATTTTACATCAAGTTTTAAAAGAGATGTTTTCTTAGGTTTCTTTTATGTTTCAGATTATGCACTGGAAGAAGAAGAAGATGATGATGATGATGGAGATGATGGAGGTGAAGGTGGTTTATCAGCCTTGCCTTTACCTTTGTCCTTCTTCGATGTCTTTGAAGAAGAAGCTGCATCTCTCGCCTTCTTGTCTTTGTAGAGTTCTCCCAACATCTATTGCATAGTCAAGAATGCTTGTTGAAATTGTTCATCACTCATCTTAGTTTCAGTGTTTTCACCTGCATCAGATCCTGTCATGGTCGACTTATGAATGACTCGTCGCTTTCCAATCTCTGGAACAATCTGCCGAAGGATTCCTTCTCCACGTTGCAACTTCAACCTAGTTAACATTCAATGGAAAATTCTAAAAACGCAACCTTCTCTGATACCAAATTATATGATCTGAAATGATCATATGTTAAAACTGAAGTAGAATTGATTACACCATTAATGAATAGAATGTTAACTGAAAGTGCAAAAACCGAGAGAACTGCTTGAGAAGAAAGACTTTACTCAATTGATAAAACATAAGTAAGATGCAAAACAAAAGTGAGAACAGCAAAAAACACAGTGATACCAAACATCAAGATTGATTACGGAGTTCGTCCCTGATGGACTACATCTCTGAGTCCGCTTTCAAGATGGGCGATCGCTTTATTAGGATTGAAACTGAAGAGGTCGATTACACAACAATTTGACCAATCTGAATGTGCACATAGGAACTTTTGGTCACTGTCAAAGGATATCTCTCTGAACTAGCCTTCCAACGCCTGTCACGGTTTCCAATTCTGACTCCCGATGCCCCGATTACATTGAAAACAAAATCGACTATAAGCTCCAGAACCTACATACAAAAACCCAAAACCACTCCCTCTCTACTTCAATGAACAAACTTCTTTTTAAAACCCACTAGGTGCATTCGAACTCCCTCCACCGGGTTTAAGAATGCATTTTTTATAATTTGGGTTCTTGGAGTTAAGGTCTTATCATGTTTGAACACTTGCATGGTGGTTGAATTAATTTTAAAACTAAAACCTTAACAAAACCCAAATATAAACTTTATGTTAATGCAGAGACCATTAATTGTTCACTAACTGCGTGGAGGAGGAGACAACGCATCTGAAAGTTGCCTTCTGGCAGTCTCAGCTGACGTTGCTCCGGTGGTTAACACATTACGGTTTTCTCTGGCGGTTCCATTTGACATAACCTCTGGCTGTAACATGTTCACATATCATAGTCCCCACACGGTTAGTGCTATAGTCAGGTGAACTCTGCACAGTTATCATCTGCCTATTCACATGATAATAGCTTCCGACGCAACTAGCAGATGGCGGTTCTTGGTGAACTGTTGGCGGTTGACTGTCACCACAATTGTTCACATGGTCACAATCTCTTTGCGGTCTCCTCCGCGGTTTCCAAGCCCGGTGTTTTAACCATGATGTTACCTCCGCCTATTCACATGCCCACTTTCAAGGTTAACTTCCCTGCGCAGTTAATCCTGCGGTTTATGACTGTAGATTGAAGTTTTGTAATGTTTTATAATGTATTTCATAACCCGAGGATTGAAAACATAGATTTATATGTTTTGTTTAATACATAGTTTGTATTGGGATATGTTTCGATAGGATTAGAACTTAGGGTAAAAGGTTTAGGACTTAGGTTTTATGTTTGTTAATGCATTTTAATGCATGTTTAATACATGTTTTAATGCATAGAGGTAATGTATTAGGTCTTTAGGTTTTTGATGTTTTCCTCCATAGCTTTTAGGGCTAGGGTTTAGTCATAGGTTTTAGCCTTACATCAAAAAAACCTTTTACATCAAATTGTCACAAAGTGACATTTGCGACAATCGTAACTTGAAGATGACAACCAAACCCGGAAACATGGAAGACAAACCATATCCTGGCGGACTGACGACAACCAACATGTCAACAACGAAATCCTGTGAGGCGGACGACAATCACATGTTGACAACCAGATACAAAACCATCACCATGAAAACCATTAACATCACCTGAACAATCTGAACCATAATCAACACTGTCGAAATTGAACAACACCGGATTGAATTGCTAATGACGACACTAAACTTTTGTAATTGATCTATGAGATCCTCCTGGATCAATTCAAGTGCAAAAATATACTAGCAATAATCTTGAAGAAGATACCGCTTTGAAATCTGAAAATCAGTATGCATTAAATTCAGAAAATCAGAACATAAATTAGCAAATACAAGTAGCAATCGAAGTTTCCAATAATACGCAACCTGCTGTACAAATTTCTGAATTCTTTTATGATGAACAAATGCCAAATTCAGGACAACAAAGCAATATTTTTCAAGAAAGCACAAGTACACAAATGAATGATCTCAAACCTGAAATTTACAATGAACAGAATGCACAAGAGTTCTCAAATAAAGACATTTTTAAATCCATTTCTTCTTATTCTCATTTTTCCCTTTATCCTAATATTTTTGCTGATAGCAATTTATCTCCTCTTAACATTAATGATATTTCAGAAAACAGAGAGGCTAATTTTAATGAATTTCCGATTAGTTTTTATCAAGATAGAGAATTAGTTATTGATCATTCTTCTGGCATTAATGAACATGTGCCTTATATTCCTTCTTGTTTTGATACATCAGATAAGATCAAAGGGAATTCTAATGAATATCCTGAAGTCATTTATGATAATTACTTTGACATTGAGGACATTGATTTGTCTACTTCACTATTGAATCCTCATGATCAAAGTCTAATCAAATGTGAAAATGAAGAACACTCTAATTCAGAAATTGTTTCAAATAGTTCTCATTTTCAAATAATTAATCATACTAATGATTTCAACATTCGAGAAAACATTCCAATCTATGATTTATATGATGATCAAGATCTCATTCCTATTCATAGTCATGATTCTCTTTCTAATTCACAAGTTGGTATTAGAAATCATTCGAATTCTATTATTCTAACCAAGTCTTGTGAAAATGAAATTGTTTTAAGTCGGTCCCAATTGTGTTGTAACAATAATTGTAACACTAGTGTAAACTATGATTTGATTTTATTATTTTTCCTTCATTTATTTTGTTTAAATTCAGATTTGTTTTCTATTTTTAATTTCGATTTTTAGATAATTTGTGCTGGCATATTGAGCATCTCAGTATTGAACACTCAATTGATGTGTTGTCTGAATGGGAAAATGAAGTATTAGATTCTAATCGTGAAAATCAAAAGTTATTTTTCTTCCAATTTCAATTGATATTCATTTCTTATCGATTACTTCTACCTTCTCAAAGGCAATGTAAACAAGAGTGAATTTTCACAATATGACCAGCAATCTGATTCAATTAATAACCTTCCATTGTATCTAACAGTTTTTCATCCATTTTTCATTGACCCATTTATTTGGAAAGTTTTCCTTCACATAAGATTGTTAATAATTTAACACTTGCACATAACACTAACATATTTATGCGGACCATTGTATCAAAAAGCTCATTTCTACGATTTGGCTTGTTATCCCCTCTTTTGAACCTCTTCCAATCATCAATAGAAATTCATTCATATTTCTATGATCCAATTGAAATTCAACTGGAAAGGACATTTCAAGTGAAGGTAATTGTAAATAATATATTAGCAATAACTATATATTCTAAATTCAGATTTATTTTCCTTAGCTTAATTTTATTTGTATTTTTGTTACTAATGATTGATTTGTACATACATGTAGAAATTAAAATGCTTACATAGTTACATTGGAAGTATGACTATACCTAGTCATGTTTCCTTAATTAAGTTAGAAATATGAATAGATTAATTTAGATTAGATTTGTTTTCTGTTAGCTCCTATTTCATTATTTCAGATTTCAATAAAGCAAGTAATGAATCTGACTTCTTATGGGCATTCCCTTTCATTTTCGGAAAAGTAGCTTAAAATATTTTAGAAGCTCTTGAATAATCAGATCATGCATATTTGTGAAGTCCTTAATTGTCTTGTTTTGAAAAACATCACATTAATCATATATGAAGAAAATCCAAAGAATTGTCATGATTTGGCAATCCTTGATTCATGAGTATTTCTGCAAATCTCATTGCCAACACTCTTCTCATTTGATATGAATTTGAGGTGGATGTAATATGAAATTTCATTACTTAGCATTTTAGATTAAATAAATAGATGATCTTGAAGATATGGGAATTTTGAAAGATACATAGGAGAAATTAAAGATTCATGAGGTAAACTTACAATCAAGATTCTTCCAGGTATGCATTTTAAAGGTTCATATTCATCGATTGTTTTCTCTTTTTCATGATTTATTGCTTATTTATGTTCTGTTTATTTTTGCAGATCTTCATTGCTTTGTTTTTGGAGACTTGAAACAAGCAAGCAACTATTTTAAATCTGTAGCATGCTCAGGGAAGTATTAGTTGTTTTGTCAGAATTTGAGGATTCATTAATTTTCCTTATATATTTCATTAAAAATCCGTTTAGACTTTTAAATACATTATCAGGAAATTCATATTGGATCATTATAATATCGCAAATCTCCTCATGAGAAAGTCGTGATAACATCTTCCTCTGATTGAATAATCTGATGGTTAATCAAATTATTGAATGAAGTTTTCATAGAAAGGAAAAATTGAGTTGGGCACTTCCATGTAAATTGGATACTTTAAAACATCCCAACTTCAATGGACTGTTGCGTAGAATTATCAAAGAATCCTAATGTCAGGACATTTCATATAAAGCATCAATTGAAGTATTGTGATATCCACCCAATCCTGGACCCGATACCACATTTAAATCTAGTTTTGAAAGATATCATATACTGATTATAAATCGCAATTTTAGTTGAAGTGCATGTTTTAAAAAAATTCGATGTCCTGGACCCGATATGACATTTAGATCCAGTTTTAAAATATATCGCGTCCATCTCAATTTCAGTTGGGGCATACATTTAAAAAGTTCTGAGGTCCCAGATCTGATATGAAATTAAATCCATATAATTAAATGATCGCGTCTGTTCCATATCGCATATCGGTGTATCAACAATATTACATCCCGTATTCAAATTCTTCTAGTTGTCGATTTATTATAAAATTCAAAGATGGTCCCACCAATTTTCCACGTCATCCATCACATCCTCGCAATCGCAAAATAATATCGGTGTGTCCTTTTAACAACTCCTATATTTGATTCTCTTATATTACGATCACTCTATCGCATATATTCACATAGCAATTGCAATATCACATTTTTACATAGCATATGCCCACATCGCAAATTCGATATTGCAACACTTGTATCGCATCGCAAAATTCAATGAAGCCTTACCTTAAGATTTTTTTAATACAATAGACCCGATGCATGCCTCTCTGCCATTGACTTTCAATCGTTATGTAACATTTGGTTGCATATCGGCAAGGATAAATCTCGTAATTTGAAATATGTGCATTGCATCTGATAAAGCATTGTCCTGTATAAAACATTTTAAGGCACTCTTGGGCAGCCATTGTGATAATGAAGCAATTAATAATAAATTTGCAACACGATTAAATCATTTTTCGATTTCTCTTATATTTCAGTTTTAATATATACCTCTATATTTAAATATATAAAATTCAAGACCGTTGTATCTCTACCTATGTTTTACATTGTCTTGGATTTGGTCTTGATTTTGAGCAATTTATGAAAATCATGGAGTTGATACAAAACTTGTAATATTAAGAGAACATTCATCGTTGTGTTTCATTAAGAAGCATATCTTCATTCTAATTTTGATGAGTTTGGTTCATTTTCGATTTCTTGAACACAAAGCATTACATTATTCTAGTTTACTGCTCGCTTTAGTATAGATTTAATAAATGATGATTTTGAGTTAATAAGATTTCAGTTAGTTCAACTTCTTCATGCTTTTAATTCTAATTAAAGTACGAAGTTAACTGGTATTGGAGAAAATGATATATTTCAAGGTAAGATTAAATGAAATTCTCCAATAGTAAGTTTCATGTACCCATTCTCATTATTTTACTTTTGTTTTTAGTTTCATTTTTAATTTTTGCTGATCTTTAACTCTGTTTTTGTAGGTCTTCATGAACCTATTGTGCCTCTACCAGATTAGTGTTGAATTTCATTCTCTTTTGTTTAGTTTTCTTTGAGATTCTTGAAAGAAGCAGTAATGATCCTCATTGAATCAACTAAACTGGGGAGTTTCTGAACCTTTAACTGTTTCCTTAAGCATTGTTTTTATTTGAAAATGATTAAGATGTTTTTTGCAGGTTTTGCTTCAAAACAAGAAAGTTTGCAGTAGAAAGAGACTTCTCATTTAATATATTATCTATCATCACTGCTATCGGAAGCCAAAATGCTTATAACTCTGCAAGATAAAATTTATCTAAATCTCAACAAAAGAAGGAACATTCACATGATTATTTTCTTTTATCTCTTTTGTTGAGACATTTGTATAAGTAGTCTTGATGGAGTTTATCTTTTAAATTTGGATTTTTCTTTCAATTTTTGCTTTCTTCAATTTTATTTTGGTTTGCTGATTTCTTTTCTTACTTTAGTTTAAGAATTCTTTTCCTTTTGCTTTCAGTTTTGATTTCATTTTGGTGACTCTGCCATGATTTATATGAAAGGCTTTTTTCCTTGCCTGACAGTGATTGGCATACATGGGAAATCTCTTAACTCTATCCATTTCAGTGAATTTCATTTATCATTAAAGGCATATCCTTATGGAACCATAAGATCATCTAGCTTTAAATATTTTTCATGGAGGAACACACATCCTTTCTAGGTGATTGAAAGAAAGAATTGATTTGAGTTTAACACAATGAATCCCTCCCGCCACTGCACATAAAAGCCTCTAATTGATAGTTGTAGGGAAAGGATTTGGAGCAAACATTATGAAAGTATTATGTCCATTAAACATAAATCGCTATTACCATCCCACATCTTTCACTCAAATATATCATAAACTACAAGCTTGCAAATATGCTTATCAAAAGAGTGATTAAAAAGAAAGCATGGAAAATACAAGTAAACCCATTGGGGCTATGGGAGGTCGCTGGCAGCGGGACTAAGCTTGTATGTCATAAAAGACAACTTCATCGGGGTATTGTTCAGGCTCGCTGGAAGCGAAGCGATGTCAGAGACAATCATAAAATGGATGTATGCTTTATCAAAAACTCCTATCTCTACCTTCTTCTATTATTATATGAGGTAGTTTTAATACAAATTTTCCCAAATTTGGATTCATGACTTTTACTCTAGTTTTCTTTGAGTACTTATCTTTACAAACTCATATTGCTTAATCTATTTTATGTGGGACCTATGGAAATATTTTATTGTTAGACGATTTCGTAAACTCCATTATTTTCAACCTTTGGATAAATTAAAGTTTTTTATCTTTAACCATAGATGACTAGTTCTTCCTAGTGTGTCGCCATTGTTGTGGAGAAAACCCAACACCCCCCCATTACTTCAAATAATGGGGACCCTTTCCATTAATTTTTGGCAAAACACCTTTTATAATTTTCATTAAGAATTTTTGCCTTTTTTTACATTCTTCGGATTTATGTTTTGATTGTTTCTTTGAATCTGACTTTTCATAAGCTTTCCATTGATATTTGTTTCACCTTGTTTGGTCAACTGGTTTGTAAATGGTGTTACTTTGAAGTTTAATCATTTTCTCCCCTGGACTAAAATTGTAAATAAATGTATAATATTTCAATTTTTGTAACTAATTAAGTTCAATAGTCATTCATTGTAAATATTGATTTTTAGTTAAATTTTATTATTTTTTCATTTTTTCACTAACAGTCCTACAAAATGACCGAGCTAAATCATACAACGGATGAAAACGTATTTCAGAATCTTGATAATTTACTCCAATTTATTATTTTAAAACAAATTTCCGAGACCAGTTTGTCAAAATTGCAAAGTGACTATAGTCCAATTTGTAGGATTATTAATTCTACATGGGCCCACTCCATATCACTTGTTTCCTTCTAAGAATTGTGATTTTACAACTGCGATAAAAAATTGCGATACATCGCAAATTGCATATCACAAATAAAACTTTTTGTTTTATATGCACTGGTATTAAAACTCCAATACACGATTTTTTAAAATATATGAGGATTAAAATCTTTAACCTAAAATTTATTCGATCCTCCTTATCCCTCTATGGCATCACCCTCACATCACCCTCACACCTTATCCCTCCACCTCACTTACCTCACCATCACCCTCACCTCACACCTTATCACTCCATACCCTCCTCACTAATTACTACACTCTCTACCATCCTCACACTAATACATGAACCATTGGTTTTGTAATATTAAAATATTTTTAAATTAATATAATATTATAATATTAATTATTATATATATATAGAATTCTATTTTAATTAATCATTAAATTAAAAAAAAATTAATTAATTTTGTTAATTAAATAGTTATTAAGAAATTAATAATGTAGTTATAATTAATTGTTATTAATTAATTAATAACAGCAATTTAATTTAGAAATAGAATTTAATCAAAAAATTCTGATTTTTAGTCCAATAATAGAAATTCCAGAATTCTAGCAATTTTAATATACCAATTTCAGAAGCTCGTAAATGGAGTTTCACTTGGCCAAATGAGGCCCAGGATGACTCATTGGAAAGATAAAATCATGGAGAAAATTTCTGAAGAGATTTTATTAACAGATTTGATCATTTATTGGGTCTAAAATCCAGCAGAAGATCAAGCTCTGAATTTTTTAATAAAACTAATTTTTTGAGTTTTATTTTCTGCATTTTCATTTGCCCAAGCCTCTTCTGAATGCAAATTCATTTGTCAATGATATCCTTGGTCAATTAAGTCATCACAGACATAAATAGAAAGCTCAGATTTCCTTTTCAATTATTTATTTAATTAAATTTGATTGGATTTATTTTATTTCCAGATTTGGCATTGTAATTTTATTTCTGCATTTTAATTTTGTTTTGATTTGATTTTGTAGGAAAACAGTTGAAGAGATGAGGAGAACAAGATCTCAATCAATAAGAATGTTCCAACAATAGAAGAATGGAATTTTGAGCCAATGAAAAATTGATGGAGAGGATTTATTCTTCAACAAACTTTCTTATCCTAAATTCTTTTGTAAATATTATAGATATCATATTGTATAATTTAAAAAGGGCTTCTCTCCTCTGCAATTATAGAATTCTAAAAGCACTTCTGTAATATGGATTTAGAGTTGTAGGTGGGAGGAGTGAAAATCTCAAATCTGGGGATTATTGAGGATTTTTCTTTTGCATTCTGAATTATGTGTGATGGACAGAGTTTGCACTTTTGCAACTCTTGTTGTAACAACAAAAATTCAAGCAATGTAAAGGAATGTTGGAGACCAGAGCAAGAGAAATGGATTCAATAAATTGGTATTTCTAATACTACTATTTT
The DNA here is from genome assembly GCA_031772625.1 of Pinus tabuliformis. Lineage (NCBI taxonomy): Eukaryota > Viridiplantae > Streptophyta > Pinopsida > Pinales > Pinaceae > Pinus > Pinus tabuliformis. Next base: position 779,374,671 of record CM062808.1, on the reverse strand, counting down.
AAATACTAGTTTCATTTTATGATGGCAAGAATGTGTCATTTTATTCATATTTGTGCACTTTTATCGGTATGAGTAATTTGTCTCAATCATATGTTATTATTTATCTCTGCTCTTATGGGTTGAATTCTGATTTCTGAGTAACTATTTACTCATAAATCTGTCTTTTAATACTAGTTTAACAAATAGTAATATGTTGTGAACTTCTTCCTCATATTATTGTTTAATTATTCGAATTACTGATTAAACAATCAATATCATTTTTGTGAACTTCTTCCTAAATTTTGTTGGTTGATTATTTCAGTCAAGAGGTCTCTTAATAGAATGTGACTTGGTATTCATAATGTCAATTAATTGAACTACTTCGTTAGCTTGATATTCAATATAAGCCAGACATATTTAAATCTCAATCATTTAAATATCTTGCTCTTAGTTGGGTTAGATCTATATCTGCCTAATTGAGATAGGATTAGGATTTAGTTCCTTTTGCTTGCATTATAGAATAATTTTGCATTTAGATTTAATTTTACATTCTTATAAGTCCTCTTCCCAAAGAGGCAAACTTTAGTTGTGGCTTGGTTGAGCCCTAGATCATCTTAAGGATCACTTTCTTGCCTGATCAGCAAGAGGGCTGATCTGATGTCTTTTCTCCATTGGTGGATGAAATTCATATTGTAAGCCATTTTGGATATTGAGAAAAGGTAACTGGACCTAGTTGAACTAGTCGGAACCACCATTCCAAACGGAAAAGGAGTTGCTTTAAAGTCCGAACTGGGTGGTCATCCCCCATGTTGTTGCAACAAATTTCAAGGCTTCAACAGGTTGTCATAAGAAAAATATATCAAGAAGGTGCTTGACAGGTTTAATATGAAGGATGTCAAGCCAGTTGGTACACCCCTTGCAGCCCACTTCAAGTTGAGTACTAATTTATGTCCTAGTGATGATAATGTGAAGGAAGAAATGAACAAGATTTCTTAAGCTTCAATAGTTGGAAGCTTGATGTATGCCATGGTATGCACATGACCATACATTTCATATTCAGTGGGAGTAGTGAGCAGGTTCCATGCCATCCAGACAAACAACATTAGCAAGTAGTAAAATGGATTTTGAGGTATTTCAAAGGTACTAGCCTTTTTTGTTATGTTTTGGTCATAATGAGACTGTGCTTAAAGGATTTACAGATATAGATATGGCTGGAGATATAGACACTAGAGAGTCCACTACATGTTATTTGTATACATTTGCAAGGGCAACAATTTCTTAGGTATTAAGGCTACAAAGATTATTAGCTCTCTCTACAACAGAGACAGAGTACATAACTGCAGCAAAGGCTTGTAAAGAGATGATGTGGATACGTCGATTATTAGGAGAGATAGGAATAAAGCAAGACAAGTATGTGTTATATTGTGATAGTGAGAGTGTTATTCACTTGGCGAAAAACCTAGCATTTCACTTAAAAACCAAAGCACATTGACTTAAGGTACCATTGGCTCTGACATGTGTTGGAGGAAGGAAAATTATCCTTGGAAAAGATCCATACAGATAAGAACCCTGCTGATATGCTCACTAAGATTCTACCAAGAAATAAACATGAGTTATGTAGAGGCATGGTAGGACTCGATGTAACTTGATTCAGGATTCTTCATTCGAATTCAAGTGGGAGAATGTTAAACGTGAAGCCATAATGAAGACATCGGTGTCGTTGTACGCCAAAATTTATTGTTGACAACATCTTCATCCATCATCGCCACACCCACACCGAACCCACCACACCATCATTTGACTTCTAGATTTCACTGTGTCGCCATCTGAATCCTCCTTCTTCATCTATAAATTTGTATTTTCATCTGCCTGAGAAATCCAAGCCAAGGCAAGGCACTCTAGTAATAAAAAACTTGTGATTTCTTCCAGTTTTATGATCAGTCTGTCATGTCTCTGAATTTGTAATAAATTATGTTTTGTTGTCTTTGTATGAATCTGATGTGATCCACTCAGATTCTCTGAGTTGTATGTTAATTTTTCCCTTTGAACCCGATGTGTATGCTTTGATTTCCCATCAAGTATGTGGCTTTTTCTTAGTTTGAACTAACAATATTTCTGCATTGAGTAGTGGACTCTCAATTTATATAGAACTATCTATCGATGTTGTTTTTGAGGTTGTGGTTTCCTAGTTCACCTCGAGACGTCGTGCATGGGTTGCAACATGCAAGAAAAGCGGCGCAACCATTCTTGGCCACACATGATGGTGAATACTAGGCAGTTTCATGGAAATGAGCGTTATTATTGTTGTATATGCACATTATTTAGCTTTAGTGTTTGCATATGGTGTACATGTACATTAACATAGAATAAAGCACTCTTAGTTTTAGTTAACTTTAGTTACTCTTAGTACTTGCATGTAGTTAAGCTTAACTTAGTTGCCTTATGTATTGATTCTCTCATCAATATTGAGATATATAATTCATTGTCTCTTCCAATATTTCTCAATTCTTGCAAGTTTATGTAATTATTTTCTAGCTAGGGCCTTACCGGTTCACACTCTAATAATCTAACATGGTATCAGAGCAATGAGGGGCCTAAAGAATGTGCATGAACAATTTTTTGTAGGTTTGAAGATCAAAGCATTGGAAACTGCTAGGAGATTGAAAGTGCCAGAATTTTCCACAAATTGAAAGTGTCAAAAACTACAAGAGAATTGAATTGGTGAAAGAATAGAATTCCCAGCTTCTGTCATTCTCACTCCATACAATTACTATGAATGGAAGCCAATGATTTTTCTTCATCTTAGGATCAAATACTTGTATCGGATAGTAATGGGAATTGAGACGAAACCAATGTCAGAGGATGAGAAGTTTGATTGCCTTAATAGATCTGGCATGGCTTATGGAATATTGTGTTTATCTTTGTCTCGTGATATTCTTTATCAAATCATATATATTGAATTGTCACATGAAATTTGGACTACATTGAAAGGATTATATGGCGATGAAGATGATCTAGAAGAACACCATTTAGAGACAAAGAGCTCGATCTACCATAGTAGCGATGAAACCGATGAAGACTTCTTCAACAACATGGAAAATTATTCTCAAGATAGTGTTTCACATGAAAACTCTGCTTCTTCTATTTTTGATGAAAATGTTTCAGATGAGAATGTTAGGGTCCCACCCTAACCCCCTTATTTATGTCATGGGATCACGTCATAGTCAAGAGTCAATAAAGCCCATATTAATATTTGTAAGTGGTTAGCCCGCGATTAATGACGGGACCACAGTTAGTTGCAAATGGGCCATAGTATTAGATAGATGGTATTAATAAAACCCACGGTATTGGGCCGTGGTATTACATGTAGGAGTCATATATAAAGGATAGAGACTCCCTGCAAGAGCATTGTGTCTTATTTTGTAGTCGAGCTCTGCTCTATTGGAGGTTGCCCCCTCGAAGAGGCAAGTGAACATTACTCTCTGAATAATAAAATCATTGCTATTTTGTGTTCTGGGTATCTTTTCTTCACATATTCTGTATTTGGGTATCATTTTGCAGGTTAAGAGCATAACAAGTGGTATCAGAGCACTTTCCAGGGCCGGTGGGATCTCCAATTCTTAGCAAAAAAAAAAAATTCGGCTAGAGACGTGTTCCAGCGTCTTTAAACCACGGGATATGTCGTTAAGCGCATAAACCTGCGGATTTGGGGAGGCATGCACGCAGGAAATACAAGAGGTGGTCACGTCTGTTGGACTCCCTTGTAACCCCTGTGGGTACCCCTTCGAGTAGTAGCGCATTAGACAGAACCGCGCACGGACTGTCTTCCACGTACCCTCTGGGTATATCAGAAGCCCCCTAGGCTCCCTTGAAACCTCGCCATAGATAAACCGTCGGCCGTCTTGTGGCTACAGTACACCGAGAACAGCACTCGGAGAGATTACTCGCCCGTACGATAGGGAAGTCGGGTTGTACGGCTAAGGGTACGGTCGATCCTCCTTAGTTAGAGCCCTGAAACATTGGGCCGAGTACTACTGCCAGACCCTTATGTATATTGTGATTTGTAGCACCTAACACTCCTCACGACCATAGTTTCCTTTTCTATCGGGGGATCACACATCATCTATTCCCGATCCACGGGTGCAAAGAGGTGCATCAGCAGTAGACATCAGATCCATCAGATCCGCCGCAGCAGTTGTTCCGCCATTCAGATCTCTCAGACCCACCAGATCGGAGTTGTTGTGAAGGGTTCCTATACCGGGGTATACTTTTCGCAGGACTTTTGGCAACATTGACATTTTGAAGATTTGGCGATTGCAGTATTGATCAAGAAGGAGTAAAACTCCATTAGGAGTTTTCATAAAAAAAAAAAAAGTCTGAGATCTCCTGGGGCGCTTATTGGTGATCTAGCCCATCAGAATCAGGACGATGAGCTGAGCAAGGTGGTACCATTCAATTTATTAGTCAAATTTTTTCGGCGGTCCCAATTTTTCATCAGGTTGGTGTATGGTAGAGACTAGAGCTCAAGCGATGGCAAATGAAAGGATGGACAAACTGGAAGAATCCGTGCAATCCCTCCAAAAGGAGTTTCGAGGACTAAGTCTCCAGATACAGCAATTTCTTCCGAAGGACAAGGAGCAAGCCCACGAGGAGGAATATAATAGAAATGAATACAATGAGGGTGAGTCTAGCCACTCTCCTCACGTCTGGCACACCCATCCACCACCCAGTCAGCGACCTCCCAAGTTGGATATGCATAAATTTGACGGTTCTCACCCGTCCACATGGCTAGCACAAATGGAGCAGTATTTCAAATTGAATCATATCCCAGAGGATGCGACTAAGCTTATGTTGGGGAGCATGTACTTGGACAATGAACGTTGGCAATGGTGGGAATGGCATCAGCGTTGCAATGGACCTTTTAAGACTTGGACCCAATTTACCAAAGCTCTTCGAGATCGCTTTGAACAGGAAGACTCTTTTTTGGGTCGTCTCACTAAGCTCCGACAGACTGGTACAGTGGATGAATATATTACCGCTTTTGAAGCCTTAGCCTTCCGCACTAGGGGTCTCACAGATGAGTTCTACATGGAATGTTTTATCAGTGGTCTTAAAGAAGCCATCAAAGCTCAAGTTCTACTTCACCACCCTCCCACATGGACGGAGGCTTGCCAGGTAGCTCGTAAGGTGGAATGTGCATTAACAGCCCAATACAGTCGCCCAAATTTCCTCGCGAAAGGTCATCCCCCACAGGCTCACAACACGACTCAAACACTTAAGGTCCAAAAGGTGTCACCTGTGGAAATGGCCGAAAGAAGGAAGCAAGGACTATGTTACTACTGTGATGAAAAATACTCCCCAGGTCATAAATGCAAGGAGCCCAAATTTTTTCAAATAGATGCCACTGACTACAGCTCAACAGAGGAAGATCCACCACTTGAGGAACATGAGGCGCTAGAAGAAGACAACGCAAAGGAGAATGTCTCTGACGAACCAGTTATTTCGCTGCATGCGTTCGTAGGGATTTATTCCCCTCAAACTCTCAAAATCCGGGGTTTTCTTAAACATCACCCAGTAGTAGTCTTGATTGATAGTGGAAGTACCCATAATTTCATCCATCAAAAAATCGCAGAAGCAGTGCATTGTTTTGTACGAGCAGTTTCTAACTTCCAAGTCCAAATTGCGGATGGGGGCACAATGAAATGTGAAGGCCGCTGTGAAAATGTCAAACTTCAAATGGGGGATTATCAGTTGAAAACCCACATGTTTGCCATACACATGGGGGGTTGCGACATTGTCCTCGGCGCTGAATGGCTCCGCACTCTTGGGCCAATCACAATGGATTTCCAGGAGTTATATATGAGTTTTAAGCAGAACAACTCCACACATACTCTCCGTGGACTCCAGGCGGGAGCCCCCTCTATCATCAGCTCGCATAGGATGGAAAAATTGTTAAAAAAGGGCCATCATGGAGTGGTAGCTCAGTTTAATGCCATCCAGGTAGTCGAAACCATGTCTCTGCCAATTCATCCTGAGATGCAACAGATTTTAAATAACCATCGGACGGTCTTTGACAAGCCTCATGAGCTTCCACCGTCGCGAGGGGAACATGATCATAGCATCACCTTGGTTCCAGGGGCCCAACCCCCAAATGTGCGGCAATACAGATATCCATTCACCCAAAAGAATGAAATAGAAAAAATCATCAAGGAACTGTTGGAAGCAGGTGTCATTCGTCCCAGCATTAGTCCTTATTCATCCCCAGTGGTCATGGTGCTCAAGAAAGATGGGGACTGGCGGATGTGTCCCGACTTCAGGGCCCTCAATAAGTTGACAGTCAAAGATAAATTTCCCATCCCGGTGGTTGACGATTTGCTGGACGAACTCAATGGGGCTCAATTCTTCACTAAGTTGGATCTTCGCTCAGGCTACCACCAAATTCGCATGAAGGAAGTCGACATTCCCAAGACGGCTTTCAGAACTCATGAAGGCCATTATGAGTTCCTAGTCATGCCATTTGGTCTCTGTAATGCCCCCTCTACTTTTCAGAGCCTTATGAATCACATTCTCAAACCATATCTCCGAAAATTTGTCCTCGTCTTCTTCGATGACATCCTCATCTATAGTGGCACTTGGGCTACACATCTTCAGCATGTAGATCTACTCTTGCAACTGCTCCGCAAGCATAAATTATTTGTCAAGATGTCCAAGTGTTCGTTTGGCATGGAAGAAGTTGAGTATTTGGGCCACATTGTGGGGCGTGAAGGTGTCAAGGTGGACCCCAAAAAGATCCAGGCAATGCAAGAATGGCCTCAACCTAAGACCTTGAAGAGCTTGAGAGGATTTTTGGGTCTCACAGGCTATTATCGTAAATTTGTCCGCAACTATGGCCGCATAGCGAAGCCCCTCACTCAACTCCTAAAGAAAAATTCCTTCTTCTGGAACGAGGAAGCACAACAGGCATTTACCGCTCTCAAAAACACCATGTGTTCCACTCCAGTCTTAGCACTACCTGACTTCACCAAATCCTTTGTCATTGAATGTGATGCTTCGGGTACAGGTATTGGGGTGGTCTTAATGCAGGAAGGGCGACCATTGGCCTTCACAAGCCAACAACTCAGTGGGAGGAATCTGGGCCAATCTACCTACGAGAAGGAAATGATGGCCATCTTACATGCAGTAGAGACCTGGCGACCTTACTTATTAGGGCGACGTTTCCAAATCCGCACAGATCATCACAGTCTGAAATATTTTTTGGAGCAACGCCTATCCTCCCCACAACAAAATAAATGGTTAGCCAAAATGCTGGGATATGATTATGAGATCATTTACAAGAAAGGGAAAGACAATAGTGTAGCAGATGCATTATCTCGCCAATTTGAGGAGGAAAGTACTCTGCTCGCAATTTCCCTCCCCATTCCAGACTGGATTGAAGAGGCTCGCAGGGAATGGTTTTCACACCCCGGGCTCTCCCAACTCATTTCTCAATTGCAGATAGATCCTAATTCCAGCAAGGGCTACTCATGACAGAATGATATTCGTCGCTACAAGGACAGAGTCGTAATATCACCAACATCCACCCTCAAAAGTCGCATTTTGGCAGAATTGCACTCATCTCCCATTGCAGGACATTCGGGCTTTCAGAAGACGTATGCTCGCACCAGAAGATCATTTTTTTGGACAGGCATGAAAAAGGACATCCTTACTTTCATAGCAGAATGTGATGTCTGTCAACGTCACAAAGGGGAAACCGTCAACACACGAGGCACATTACAACCATTGCCCATTCCAGCATCAATTTGGATGGAGGTTTCTATGGATTTCATTACAGGTCTTCCAAAGTCAACGAACAAGTCAGTCATCATGGTGGTTGTGGACCGACTGTCGAAGTATGCTCATTTCTGCGCCCTACCCCACCCGTTTACACCAACTTTGGTTGCTCAATCTTTCATGGATCAGATCTTCAAATTGCATGGCATGCCCACTTCTATTGTGTCCGACCGCGACCCGATCTTCACTAGTAATTTTTGGCAGGAACTCTTCAGACTACAAGGCACTCAACTCAAACTCAGTACTTCATATCATCCGCAAACAAATGGTCAAACCGAAGCCGTCAACAAATGTCTAGAAACCTACCTTAGGTGTTTCACTTCAGAAAAGCAACACCTTTGGGTACAGTGGTTACCTTTGGTTGAATGGTGGTATAACACCAACTATCATGCCACCACCAAAATGACTCCCTATGAAGCAGTATATGGTCAACTTCCGCCTTCCCCTACTTCTTATCTCAAGGGGTGCTCCAAAGTACAAGCAGTGGATCAACTCCTACAACACCGCGCAACCATGCTCGCCCATCTTAGAGAGAATCTTCATCAAGCTCAGAACCGCATGAAGCAACAGACCGACCAGCATCGCTCAGAGCGCCAATTTCAAGAAGGGGATCAGGTCTTTTTGAGGCTGCAACCATATAAGCAAACATCACTCAAAGACAAGGGTTGTCAAAAGCTCTCTCCAAAATTCTACGGACCATACCAAGTACTTCAGCGTATTGGAGAAGTGGCTTACAAGTTGGCTTTGCCACCTACGGCAAAAATCCATCCAGTTTTCCATGTATCGTGCCTCAAGAAAGTGATTGGGAACAATTGCCGTGTTCAAACCAGTCTACCTGAATTGGACGACGAAGGGTCAATCTGGCTTCAACCCGAACAGGTTCTAGACACACGAGACAAGCACCTGCGCGGCCGCGTGATTAAGGAAGTCCTCGTCAAATGGAAAGACACCTCTCCGGAAGATGCAACTTGGGAACCAGCCACTATTCTTCAGCAGTTTCCGCAGCTTCAGCCTTGAGGACAAGGCTAGTCTTAAGGGGGAGGGCATGTTAGGGTCCCACCCTAACCCCCTTATTTATGTCATGGGATCACGTCATAGTCAAGAGTCAATAAAGCCCATATTAATATTTGTAAGTGGTTAACCCGCGATTAATGACGGGACCACAGTTAGTTGCAAATGGGTCGTAGTATTAGATAGATGGTATTAATAAAACCCACGGTATTGGCCCGTGGTATTACATGTAGGAGTCATATATAAAGGATAGAGACTCCATGCGAGGAGCATTGTGTCTTATTTTGTAGTCGAGCTCTGCTCTATTGGAGGTTGCCCCCTCGAAGAGGCAAGTGAACATTACTCTCTGAATAATAAAATCATTGCTATTCTGTGTTCTGGGTATCTTTTCTTCGCATATTCTGTATTTGGGTATCATTTTGCAGGTTAAGAGCATAACAGAGAATTTTATCTTGTCCAATAATGAAGATGTTGCACATGAGGAAATATCTTCCTTCGTTGGTGATGAAGACTCTGCAATAGATGGAGAAATTGTTTTCGAAAAAATAGAAGAGGACTTTGATTCCTCTACTATTGATGATGTTGACAATATAGATCTGATGAGTTCTCAATTTGATGATGCCCCACATGCACTCTCACCCACAGAGTCATGCATGCCCATGCATACATCCAAAGAGGCATCTATAACACCATGCATGCATCCATGAAGGCATCCCTAAATCCATGCATTCATCCCTAGAGACCCATGTATATGTATATTGTACATGCATTTGATTGCCAAACACATGATGAAGTTGCAAGGAATCCATACTGGCATGCAACCATGGATAAGGAGAATCTATCCTTGATCAAATCATAGGAGTTGATACCTCTACTTCTGAAAAGGAAGCTTGTTCCTCCATATCCATTTGCAAAGGAGTCCATTTACAGTTATTTACATTGTTTAGGATTTGGCCCCATTTGTTGGTCAAACAAGAAGCAGGCTGCCATTTTTCTATTGTCAGCAAAGGTCGAGTACATAGGAGAAGTCAATGTCACAATTAAAGCCATTTGGTTGCATCATTTCCTTTCCAAGCTTGGTATCATTAACCATCGTCTGACTATCATATGGTGTGACAATCAGATTACCTTGAAGCTTTGCAGAGATCCATTGCAATGTCAACATACCAAACATAATGAGATCCACATGCACTACATCAAAGGATTGATACATGACGGGATCATTGATTTGTAGTACTATCTCAGTGCTGTGAAGACTACCAACATCTTCACTAAAATTTCACTAAGCAAAAGTTTCACTTTTTGCGGGATCATCTCGAGGTGAAGGACACAACTTCCTAGCAGTTATCTTTTCTTTTAGTTTTGCACTAAGGTTGGGGGGGGGGGTGGTGGGGTTTGTTCCTTCTAGGTTTTCCCTCTTTACTCTTTCATGCATTGTATATGGGCACCTAAAATGACTTGTTGCTAGGACTCATCTCTCTTGCATCACCTAAGTTATGCTTAATGGGGAGTGTTGATGTACATGCACATTAATTAGGTATAATTTTTGCATGTGGTATACATGCACAGTAACATAACTTAAAACACACTTAGCTTTATTTAGCCTTATTACTTAATGCACTTAAATTTAACTTAATTGTTTCATGTATTGATATTCTCATGAATATTAAGACTTGTTATCTCTTCTAATTTTTCTCAATTCTTACAAGTTTATACAATTATTCTCTAACTAAATTCTCACCTTTACTGGCTCTAATCTTGTTCACCGCAACCTCCAATGTCCGGTCTGGTTAATACTCACGGCGTTTAGCCTCCTCTCCATGATTGTCTACTCTCGATGATTACATCGGATACTGAGGCGGCCAAAAACCCTCAAACAATCCGCTTAGCACTTGGATGTTCGGTAGGGCTATGGGATTTGCGCTTAAAAGGCTATTATTGGAACCTCTACGCCGAATTTTTGTTATGCAACTCTTCGGCATAAGGCATTAGTCTAATAATAACGGCGGTGCTCTGAACCTCCGACACAACAGAAAGTGGCCCTTAAGAATATGACAGACGATGGTTTGTCCATAGGAGAGCACCCGACAGATGCATTCTCAGATATTGTTTAACCACCACTTGCAGATAAAGAAGAATTTGGATGTTGTACTCCATCAGGCTTCGTCAGAGCTTGAGGGCAGCACCACCAATATTAGACTCATTTCGTATGTCGGACATCATTGTCGTTTAGTCCGCCTGACAGCCGGCTTCATGTGCTACAATTCACCGCAGAGCGTAGGGATGCCCAGCCGATATCCTCCACGGAAGTCGTCAGCTCAAATACCCTCTGCCCTCACCAACATCAAATGTTTTGATGGGTTTATTTTTAAAAAAATTAAACTTAATATTTAAAAAATCTTTAAACTCAATTAAAAAGTTTTATAATAAAAATTAGAAATTTTATAATGGAGCCAGAATTTCCATAACTTTCAGGGTAAAAAATATTTAGATTTTATTAAAAAAATATGAAATTTCATCATTCATTTTTAAATTTTATAGGATATTTAATTGAATATTAAAACTAAATCAAATTATTATTAGCACAATCATGTTAGTAAATGTAGTTCAATGTTATTATCTACATGAAAAGCATATAAAAGATGGAAAATGAAATGAAATAATATTTTAAGGTCTACCAAACTAAAATAGTCTCGTAGTTGATTGGCATATCAACCACAATTACTAATGTGATTGTGCTACTTACAACTAACATCCATGACATGTATTCGTAAAACACGATTGACAATGGTTCATGTCGACTGACTATGGTTGAAAATGTTTGTCAAGGTTTGACATTGTTGTTGATGGTTGACCATGGTTTAAGAGGGTTGATGAAGTTGACCATGGTTTAACAGGGTTGATGAGGTTGACCATGGTCGATTGAAGTTGACCGTGGTTGATTGAAGTTGACCATGGTCAACTATTAATGTCACATTAACCTCACAATGTTAGATTAATGTTGATGATTATCACATTGTTACATTCACATTACATTAATGTCGACCATAGTTGATGTTACATTAACATTAGAATAGTGGTTACATTAATGGTTGAAGAGGGTTGACAAAGTTGAGCATGGTTGATTGAGGTAGACCTTGATCAACTAAGGTTGACCATGGTTGGTATGGTTGACCTTAATTGACCATTGACACCCATGGTTGACCATGATTACCATGGTTCACTAAGGATGTAAATGATTGATTATGATTAACTAAAATGACCATGATAACCATGTTGATCATGTTTAACATCCTGACCATCTTTAACAATGGCAATCTAGTAAATCTAATAAACCTAGGTCAACCTAGTAAATGTAAGTCAACATAGTAAGCCTAATTCAACCTAGTAAACCTAAGTAAAATTAATAAACATATGTCAACCTGTGTCAACTTAGTAAATCTAGGTCAACTTGTAAACCTAGTATACTCAAGTTAACCTAGTAAACCTAGGTCAACCTTAAACCTAAATCAACCTAATAAACTTAGGTTAACCTAGTAAACTTAGTTCAACCTAGTCAACCAAGTAAATATATAGTAAACATAGATCAACCTAGTAAACCTAATAAAAGTAGGTCAACATAGTAAACCTAGGTCAATCTAATAAACCTAGTAAACCTATAAACCAAGTAAACCTGTTCTACTCAGTAAACCTAGTAAATCTAGTAACCCTATTTAACAAACTAAACCTAGTTGAAAAAAAGTAAACCTAAAAATATTAGAGATTGAAAGATCATAGCTAAAAAAATGCAAGAGTAACACCTCTATTTATAATCAAATAGGTGTTTTGAGAGGGATAATAGGCTAACCGTAAGATTATAGAAAACTTGGGTCTTTTATTATTTCCAATTAATAGGCGGTAAACAATACGATTTGGATGGAACAAGAGAAATCCATAGGTTTAGGTTTAAGTTTGGGAGGGAATCATCCATTGTTTCATTGCTTTAATAAACTTAGATGTGAATCTAATAATACAATTGATAAATATCATTAATCAATTAATGGATGTTAAGTTATGGCATGTTCTATGCTTATAACAATTTACTTCTTTTTCTTATTATATTCCACAGATTAGCAATCAAATGTACATAAAGTAAAGTGCAGATAGAACATTAAACGATCGACAGAAAACAAGCCAAGACAAGAGACACAAGATGTGTTTGCTAGCCAGGGACAAACCCCACAATGTGTGGGGAAACCCTTTGATCAAATCTTCTTTTATCTTCAATAATTTAACAGAGAGAAATAGTACAATAAATATGATTCATATCAGCAGTAGCAAACCCTAGATTAGCAGCATCAGCATTAGTGACTTCATTATCAAACTAGGGCAGACGATATCTCACAAATCGACCGTCGAATTGACTTCATTCCACCACCCAAAGTTTCGGCTTCCAGAGGAGGTTCAAATGAACCTACAACGTAGTTCAGATGAGGAGATCTTCTAGGCCACGTAGGTCAATCTTTACTTCTGCAGTTGCAGCTTCAGTTTCAACAATTTCCGGCTTCAAACTAGGGCAGTCGATATCTTGCAAACCGTTCGTCGGATTGACTTCATTCCACCACCAAAAGTTGTGGCTTTCAGAGGAGGTTCAGATGAACCTACAATGCAGTTCCAAAGAGGAGATCTTCTAGGCCACGCAAGTCAATCTTTACTTCTGCAGTTGCAGCTTCAATTTCAACAGCTTCCGGCTTCACATGTGTGAGAGAGAGACCCTTTTCTGCGCAGTAGAGAAGAGACTCATTTCTGCATAGTAGATAGAGAGAGATGTGATGAGAAGTGTGTTTTTAAATGAGGAAAAGTCCTCTTATATTTATACACAACGTTGGTGGGTGAATAGATGTGATTGTTGGGCTTCTGAGCCTACATGAGTTGTAGGTCGGCTTGATAATAATTCCATAATCAAAATAAATTCATATCTCCATGAACACTTATCGGAATCGGATGATCTTTATATCAATCCTATAGCTCTCGACGAGAGGAATCTAATTAAAATATTATCAGCCATGAATAAGATGACCCACATGAAGTTTTGCCCTGGTTGCCAATTTTAACACTCCCTCTCAACCAGGGAGAACTTCATCTGCAATCTGTCTATCGGTCGTTACTATTCATCAATCAAATGCACTGCCCTGTACAGCGTGACCCTTGCCCTGCTCTGCTTTATTCTATCTATTCTGCTTTGTATTGTTCTGCCCTGTACTGATCGGTACTGTTTTTCTCTGTTTTGCTTTGCTCTTGCATTGTTCTGTTCTGCTCTGATTTTGTCTGAATTATGAAGAAGAAGAAATGATCGAGGATGTATCATACTAACTCAAAGTCAGTCTCAGAGTGTGTACCACTAGTGCCAGACCAGCCTCAACCAACCCGAAGTCAACGTCATAGTGAGTACAACTCCACTGGTCCTAGACCAGTATCATCCTCCACTGACTCAAAGTCAATCTCAGAGTGCGTACCACTAGTTCCAGACCAGTCTCAGCCGACCCGAAGTCAGTTTCATAGTAAGTACCACTCCTACCACTGGTCCTAGACGAGTATCGCAGTCTCAGAGAGTGTACCACTGGTCCTAGACCAGTCTCAACCGACCCGAAGTCAGTGTCATAGTATGTACCACTCTCACTGGTCCCAGACCAGTACTGCACTGACACGAAGTCAGTCTTGGAGTATGCACCACTGGTCCCAGACCAGTCTCAACTGACCCGAAGTCAGCATCATAGTATGGTACAACTCCTACCACTGGTCCCAGACCAGTATCGCAGTCTCAGAGTGTACCACTGGTCCCAGACCAGTATCGCAGTCTCAAAGAGTGTACCACTGATCCCAGACCAGTCTCAACCGACCCAAAATTAGTGTCATAGTATGTACCACTCTCACTGGTCCCAGACTAGTACTGCACTGACACGAAGTCAGTCTCGGAGTATGTACCACTGGTCCCAGACCAGTCTCAACCGACCCGAAGTCAGTGTCATAGTATGATACAACTCCTACCACTGGTCCTAGACCAGTATCGCAGTCTCAAAGAGTGTACCACTGGTCCTAGACCAGTATCGCAGTCTCAAAGAGTGTACCACTGGTCCCAGACCAGTCTCAACCGACCCAAAGTCAGTGTCATAGTATGTACCACTCTCACTGGTCCCAGACCAGTACTGCACTGACACGAAGTCAATCTCGGAGTATGTACCATTGGTCCCAGACCAGTCTCAACTGACCCGAAGTCAGCGTCATAGTATGGTATAACTCCTACCACTGCTCCCAGACCAGTATCATTGATCCCAGATCAATGGAGGTCATCCTAGCGTAGGGAGTACAGTAGATACAACGATGCATCCATCGGTACTACTATGGTCCCTAACTTTATTTCCCTGCTCATTGATCAAATGAGAGGTACTTCCCATGAGTCCCAGACTACATGGGTAGGATGCCTCGACAGGAGAACTAATCAATCCTGTCCTCACAGGAGAACACATCAATCCTGCTACAATCGCCATGGAGAACACATCAATCCAGGCCTCACAGGAGAACTAATCATCCTGCTACACAGGAGAGCGAATCATCCTCTTCCACAAGAAAGTGAATCATCTTGTCCCACAAGAGAGCGAATCATCTTGTTCCGGTGCGCACCACCAGGGGAGGGTGAGTCACCCTGTGGTCGTATGTTGCTCCAGTAATAACCGCAAGCCCTCAGAGCTTCGAGAGCTCAATGTATGCAACATGCAGGACCCTTGTACAAGGGTTTCTTGACGACTCCAAGTCGTTTGGGAAAATCACAGATTGGATCTTTCCTCGGGGCTTTGACAAGGTGTATCGACCTGTACATCATCTTAATGCGATGGAACCTCCTTGCTCATCGACTTACCATATTCCAGATGATGTCTATTTGCTGGAGCAATTGACGAATACGGGATTCCTCAATAATCGAATCCCACCTCTGGTTGTTATAGAGAATCACAGTGGTATCCAATGTAAATCCAAACAGCTCACTGAAGAGCTTTCGCAACCAGACTGCCTCACACGAGGTCATGCTAGTAGCAATATATTCTGCTTCGGTGGTGCTCAAAGCCACCGACTTTTGCTTCCTGCTCATCTAGGATATCGAAGCAGATCCCAAGGAGAAACAGCGCCTGGAAGTGCTCTTACGGTCCATCACACTACCTACCTAATCAACATCAGTATATCCAAGTAGTCTCACATCTTCGGCAGTGTATCTTAACCCATTGTGCCACGAAGATATCTCAAAAGATTCTTGGCATCAATCCAATGAGGCTCAACCAAATATGAGCTCACAATGCTAATTGCAAAACATATGTTCGGATGGAGGTTCACCAAGAACATCAATGCGAATGAGTTTATGAAACTCAGAGGCATTTCGCAAATCTGGTTCAATATCACTACCATATAACTTCTAAAATTTAAGATCCTCGGGATAGTCACAGGCTTGCAATCCATCATACCGAGTCTTTCCAATATCTTTACCACATATTTTCCTTGAGATAGGAAAATTTCCCCCGGCTTCTGCCACACTTCAAGTCCTTGGTCCTTCATTTCAAATTCAGAATCCAACTCCCTCTTGCATTTGTGAATGAGAGGGTTTGCACCTGTTAGAAAGAGGTCATCCACATACAACACCAGTATGAGAGGCTTGTCATCTTCAACCTTAAAGTAAAGGTTAGGATCGGCTTCACTCCTAGTGAATCCCAGCTTTATCAAGTAGCTATCGATCCTCTCATACCATGCTCGGGGTGCTTGCTTTAGCCCATAGAGAACCTTCTTCAACCTGCATACATGAGATTTTCAATCATAAATCTCAAATCCTTCAGGTTGCTCCACGTAGACCTCTTCTTTGATAGAACCATGCAAGAACGTGGTCTTGACATCCATCTGATGTAGGTTCCATCCTTGTGAAGCCACAAGGGCTATGATCAAGCGGATGGTCGTATATCTGGCAACAGGTGCAAATATCATAGTCTATACCTTCCTTCTAGGATAAACCATGAGCAACAAAATGAACCTTATACTTTTCCATACTTCCATTTGCTACATGCTTTATCTTGTAAAGCCATTTTGAAGTAACAATTGTCTTGTCCAGGGTCTGGGAACTACTTCCCAGACATCATTCTCCATAATAGACTCATATTCTATGGTCATAGCACCCTTCCATAGTTAATGCTTGACGACATCTGAGAATGATGAAGGCTCATTTTGTATGATCGTGCTCATGATGGTCAGGTATCCCTGATACCTGTTAAGTTTCTTACTTTGACAGAAGGTTCCTCAAGGTGCAGCATGTCCTTCAGCATCATCAAGTATCCCCCTAAGCCATGAAGGCCTCTTCCTAGAAGAGGAAGGCTCATGTGGATGAGAATCAATCAGATCCATGGGTGCTTCTACATCAGGCATTGATTCATCAGCCTTTTCTTTCGGTTCCCTGGTGTCGGCTTCTTGAGAGCTCCTCAAAGTCGGAAGATTGTTCACCTTGTGGTGAAATTTTCTTTAGGAGTCTTGGAACCCAATGCTTGATGAGGGCATCGATTTTGTACATATACGGCGATGATTGTAGTTTCAGCCCATAGAAACTTTGGAAGTCTTTGATCATGTAGCATGGCCCGGACAGCTTCCATCATCGTGTGGTTCTTCCTTCCCACCACACCATTCTGCTCAGGAGTATGTGGTGTAGTAGTCTCCCTCTTAATGCCAACCTCAGGTATGCCTGAGTGAACCAATTGTAATATATCGGAGGTCTTGCTTTGGCTTGAGGGGAATGGTCCCCTTTTGGCTTGAGGGGAATGGTCCCCTTTTGAGCTTTCCCCATTTCGGCACATCCTGGACATACACCTTCTTTCTCTACTCAGAATTCGGGCATCCCTGTCACCATTTGTCTTACACCGAGTATAGCTTTATAATGAAGGGGGGCAAATCTCTAATGCCAAAGTTTGGACTGAAGAGATGTGTCATAAGACATGACACCTAGCAGACTTCCATCGACCTGATATAATGAATCAACACTAAACCCAAGACTAAAGGCATCTTTAACATTATTTTTCCATATACATACCTTGCCATCGCTGAAGGTTACCTTGTAGCCTTTGTCTTCCGTTGCCGAGATGGACACTAGGTTCTTTTGAGGTCAGGTGCATTTAATACATTCTGGACTTTCTAGCCTTCTTGAATGGTTGTCCTCTTCCTCGATCCCCAGCTCTCCTCTTACCTTTGATGTTGAATTTGTTATTCCTTTGATTTTCCATCAAAGGGATTTTGATCATTGTCCCGGTGTGAGTCCTTTCTATCAGGGCACTCCCTTGCATAGTGACCTACTTTATCGCAGATGTAACATCGTCCTTTTCTTCCACCCTTAGGTCCAGCCTTTCCTTTTGATTTAGTACCAGAATTATTTCTTTTCTTAGCATGAGAAGAAAAGGCAGCAGGAGGACCTTTAGGCATGGGCATTTCTTGCTCTTCTTCCCTTGTTTCTTCTTGAATGCATCTAGCCATTAATTCCTTGAAACCAGGAATTACATTATAGTTCAGAAGAGTAGTCCTGAACACGTACCATTCGGATGGTAATCCTCCAAGAGTCGTGAGTGTCATTTCCCAGTCTATCGTAGATTTCCTTGGAGGTGTCCAGTTTAGAGATGTAGGCCACCAAGTGCTTGTCGATAGAGTCCCAGATGATCTTCTATTTTGACTTCTTCAGTTTTCCATTTGTTCCATGCAGCAGCGGATACATTTGATGGGGGCTCAACAATATTGCCTCTTACATGGTCCAACACTCCTGGATCTTCTAGGGTTAGATCGATAGACATCTTTCATTCGTGATAGTCATCTTTCTCACGGAGCTTGTCTTCGGCAGGAAAGAGTGTTGAGGACCCCATAGTTCTTTTAGGATAGCCTTGCCAATCTTCTCTTCGGTGATTTCTCTTGCTCTTGCTCGGGCTTTGTCTTCACCTCAGCTCTAATACCATGTTAAGTTATGGCATGTTCTATGCTTATAACAGTGTACTTCTTTTTCTTATTATATTCCACAGATTAGTAATCACATGTACATAAAGTAAAGTGCAGATAGAACATTAAACGATCGACAGAAAACAAGCCAAGACAAGAGACACAAGATGTGGTGGCTAGCCAGGGACAAACCCCACAATGTGTGGGGAAACCCTTTGATCAAATCTTCTTTTATCTTCAATAATTCAGCAGAGAGAAATAGTACTTTATCTTCAATAATTCAGCAGAGAGAAATAGTACAATAAATCTGATTCACATCAGCAGTAGCAAACCCTAGATTAGCAGCATCAGCATTAGCGGCTTCATTATCAAACTAGGGTAGACGATATCTCACAAACCGACCGTCGGATTGACTTCATTCCACCACCAAAAGTTTCGGCTTCCAGAGGAGGTTCAAATGAACCTACAGCGCAGTTCAGATGAGGATATCTTCTAGGCCACGTAGGTCAATCTTTACTTCTGCAGTTGCAGCTTCAATTTCAATAATTTCCGGCTTCAAACTAGGGCAGTCGATATCTTGCAAATCGTTCATCAGATTGACTTCATTCCACCACCAAAAGTTGCGGCTTTCAGAGGAGGTTCAGATGAACTTACAGCGCAGTCCAAAGAGGAGATCTTCTAGGTCACACGAGTCAATCTTTACTTCTGCAGTTGCAGCTTCAATTTCAACAGCTTCCGGCTTCACATGTGTGAGAGAGAGACCCTTTTCTGCGCAATAGAGAAGAGACTCATTTCTGCACAGTAGATAGAGAGAGATGTGATGAGATGTGTGTTTTTAAATGAGGAAAAGTCCTCTTATATTTATACACAACGTTGGTGGGTGAATAGATGCGACTGTTGGGCTTCTGAGCATACATGAGTTGTAGGTCGGCTTGATAATAATTCCCTAATCAAAATAAATTCATATCTCCATGAATACTTATCAGAATCGAATGATCTTTATAACAATCCTACACCTCTCGACGAGAGGAATCTAATAAAAATATTATCAGCCATGAATAATATGACCCACATGAAGTTTTGCCCTGGTTGCCAATTTTAACAATGGATTAGGAGGGGTCGAAGAAAAATAAAAATAAAAAACAAGCAACTATATTAGCCAATCAAATATTGAGTTAACATATACATAAATCAATCCAAAACAAGAACTCTAACAACTATATCTACCAACAGGTGAAAATCGAAGAACATGAATTGCAAAACGTGATTATAAACATTCAAAAGGATTCATAAATGGTCAACATTGATGAGTCGTGATTGAAGAGGGAATTAATAAGCAAATTGAGGATATTCCATTCATTAATATAAAATTATCATGTAAGGACCCAAGCCTAATGTATAGAACCTCAAAATCATCCTTTTGAACCATGCAGAGATGATTAGGTGGATAACTTCTAATGTTTACAGTCAACTAAGTATGAGTCATTTGTGTCATTTTATGACAACTTTTCTAACAATATATGATCACTACAAAGTCACATTTAACCTTTTTTTTGTATTTAGAGGAATCAACAATTAGGTTGGTCTCATACTCGCATGACAGGGGTTTGATTCCAACTATTACCACTATAACCTGTAGGTGCTTATATATGCCCACTCTGCAGGCACATGTGAATCAGCGGGCTTTGAACCTCAAATTTCCTCGCACATAAGACTTCATTTTCACGACCATTGCCAATTGAGCTGCCCCTCAAGAGTTAAAGTCACATTTAACATTATGAATAAACTAAAAAACATCTAATGAACATTGCACATCAAAAGCCTAAATTTCAAATCAAATCACCATACATAAAATGTATCTTAAACAAAAATTATGGCAGCAACATTCTCATTCCACATTAATTACAACAAACAAACTTATTAATTGCATAAAAAAAAACACAAAAAAAACATTAAAAAAATGTTCAATACAAATAGTTTCCTCACTAGAAAGATGTAATCCTTGAAAATTGTCTTAAAGAAGACTAATATTATTTAACTTCCGAAATACAAACAATTTGTTGCAAAAGAGACATCAAAGATCTATCAATGTATGAGAAAAACACTAACTAGACTATCATAATCACCATCAAACTGTTAATAAAATTAAATATCAAAACTAAAACATAAAAAATTTCAAAAAATACATTATCATAAACACTATACTATATCAATTTAAATTAATTTAAAAAATTAAAATATATATATATAATACTTAAACCGCTCAATAACATAAATTATCATTCAATACCATAAATAACAAATCATAATGAACATAATATATCATATCTTATTTTAAATGGCTACACTCCACTAAGAAATAATAAGCTTATAAATCCCTTAATAATCATACTAGATGGAGGAAAAAAATCCAAAAATATTATTTAGTTTTACACCTAAAAAGCTCCACACTAACTAAATACATAATAAAATACTAACTAAATACATAATAAAATACTAACTAAACACATAATAAAATAGGCAATTTTAGAGAACTGAAAACTCACACTTCTTTGGATTTTCTTTGGCCCATCAGTGTATAAAAAAACATGTTCCCTAAGCCCCCACACTAACTAAATACATAATAAAAAAATGCAATAGTAGATAAATGAAAGAAAAAAACACTCATTTGGATTTTTTTGTCCTATAGTATTTCAATTTTATTTATTAGGAAAAAATAAAATAAAAATAAAACAAATCAAATTAAAGTGATAATAATAATAAATATATAATTTTATTTAATAATTAATAAAATTATATAATTAAGTTTATTGGTTAATTTTTAATGATTATTTTTAATACTAAATTTTGAAATGAATATGTTATTTTATATCAATATTTTAGATATATTTTGCTGTATAAATATTTTGATTGATTAATTGATTTTTTTGTATTTCTATTCTAAAAATAAATCATTTAAAACCTTCATCGACCATTTATGATATAAATAATAAAAAAATATTATCGAAATCGATATCAATCACAAAATTCTAAAAGAAATGCGCAAACGACGGCGGGCAAGTGGAGCAGGGTATAATCTGAAAGAGTATCTATATATTATTGTGAGCATGCGAGCGTGCTGAAACGTTTATTATATTGTAGTCCATACATATATTGTTTACAGCTCCCAGAATGGATATTGTTTACCGCTCAGAGCATTGGAGTTTTCCCAAAACTATAAACAAAAACATCAGAAAGTAGGTCTGCTAATTATGTTGTTGAGGTGGTGTCGATTCTACCGAATTTGGAATATTTTGGAATTTAAATAAATAGTTAAATGATTGGTTTTCTTTATATATATTTGATTTTTAAAACACTCAAAAAGAGTGGAGAACAATATTGAACTAACTTTTAAGGCGATATATTATTTAATATAATAAGTGTCTTTATTTTGCAATAAAATTTTCAAAATTTTAATTTATTTATCACTAGTTATTTAGTGGATGGTAGAGATTTAACCTTCACGGAATATTCTAAAATATTTTAGTAGTAGTCACATATGAAAATTTGAGATTTATCTCAAAAAAATAGTTATGTATATTCTACCCTTTTAATTAAATTGATTAATTAAAAAATGTCATGTGAGCATGAGTCATAGGTTTTTTTGGGCATGTGGTATTAGTAAGTCATTAGCCCATGGTATTATGACAAAATATATTTATAGATTAAGAATCTCCATGGAAAAGTGGGGTGAATCTCAATGGTTAAGAATCTTATTATATATATGTTTAACTCATATATTATTTCATTTTATAATTAATAATAACAATAACAATAATAATTTAAAATAAAGTTATAATTTAGCTCATTTTTATGATTTTTTTAAATCTTATCATGAGGTAAGTCTTTTGATGTTTATCCACATTTACTAGCCATTTGATTTATAGTTGTGTTAGTTTTAATATATCAAAGTTTTAGGTAATTTGTATTTTTCTTTTGTTTAAATGTATGAAGTTTTTGGGTAGAAAAACTTATTATAATTTAGTTGTTAATCAATAGTGATGATAGTTATGCCCACGGGGCATAAAATAGATGGTGATGGGGTGTACTGTTAAGTCACTCTGTGATGTGAAGGTCATCGGTTCAAAACTCTGTGGCCCGTGGGAAAAAATCTAGTTGTGTTAAGGGCTTGTGTGGCTTAACCCGGGTGCGATCCCCAGGTGATTTTCACGACTTATATACCCGTGGGTTGCAGTTTCTCAAGCCACATTTCAAGCTTGATGTAATCTTTGATAAACAAAAAACAGTGATGATAGTTATCAATGTGTTGACTCATCACTATTATTTAAAGAAAATCATGCCACTTGAAATGAATTTATTAGTACTAAACTCAATGAGTGAAAACATAACTTTTAATACCAAATATGCCATAATTGATTAAGCTCACACCTACTTGACTGAATTGTTCTTAGACCCCATTACAGCGCAACGTTATGGCCCAGTATTGTGCCTGAAAAAAGTCAAACTATTTGAAGAAAAACTTAATTCTTAGCAACTTAAACCCTATAAAAAAAACTATAAAAATACCACCCCACTCCCCCAATTGCCTCACACTTCTCTCCTGTGCATTTAGATTTTTTGAGAAATGTTGAAGATCAATGGTTTAGAGAGAGCTCAGAGCTAGTTTGGAAATTATTTTGGGTTGTTTTTGTGAATTTGGCATTTTAGCGAGGAGGCTACAACTCATTTTCAAATTTGGAGGAGTCGTGGATTAAATTTTTGTGTCCAATGCCCATTTTTCTCATTCCCAAATATGTTAACATTATATATATATATATATTCCAGTTTATAGTGTTCTGTTTAAATTAGTATTTTGGGTTGTTTTGTGAATTTGGCATTTTAGCGAGGAGGCTACAACTCATTTTCAAACTTGGAGGAGTTGTGGATTAAATTTTTGTGTCCAATGCCCATTTTTCTCATTCCCAAATATGTTAACATTATATATATATATATATATATATATATATATATATATATATTCCAGTTTATAGTGTTCTGTTTAAATTAGTATTCTATTATCAATTTATAGTATTTGATTTAGATGCATTTTGCATAAAATGCATTTGAGCTAAACTATCAATTGCATTCATACAATATATGGACCAAGAAAAGAAAAATACTTGGCCTCAGTAATTATGTGCTCTATGAAAATCCAACAAGGGTTGCATGCTTTCTTTGTCACAAAATAATCTCAAGGATAAATGTCAGTTCAGAAATTGAACTCCACTACCAATTGAAGATGGCCATGTTGGTTGCAAAAAGGATGCATTGAAAGGCTCATGGTCTAGCTCTAAGACATAGTCATCCTTGATATTGCAAAATACAAGGTTGTCATCATTTGCTTATACAAATAAAAGGGTAGGTGAATGGATAATGGATGGATGCATTTGTAATTACCCGTTGATGAGGTTTATTCCTTTTTTATTTTACATTTTGTAATGCAAGAAAATTATAAAAAAAGATTATAAAAAGAGCATGTCTACTCTTTGACATGTAACTTTACAATTCATAAAAGTGCTTAATACCTCTTACATATTTATCATATTTTATTGAAAGCACTTTAGTGAATTGGTTAGAGCACACATGAGAATTCAAATATATCATTGACAACAATTGTATTTGTATCATCTTCCACCTTTATTTAATGCACCATTGGTTCATGATTTAAATCACTACCTTCCATTCACAAGATGCTCCTTGAATTCCAAATGCTCAACTACAAAAAATTGTTCAACAACAAATTCGCCAACATTGACTAGAACATATTCCCACACACCAGGCCTTGGTTGTACCGCATGATCAATCCATGGTGGAAGAACAATTGCCTCCTACAACATATATTATATTTCCATAAGAAACAAACAAAAATATGCATACATTTTTTGAAAATTATACTGATCTTGAAATCTACTGCTCAAGGAGATGCAATAATGTTGCATGTATTTTAACTAATGAAAAAAGTGTAACTACACTTGCATAAGCCTCAACACATCTCCAAATAACCCATGTCATAGACTTCGAAATTCATCATTCTTTCTTATTAGCTCTTCTGGTCTATCTAATAGTTGATGAGGCTACAAAATTTTCTCCCCTTCTATTACGTATTGTTGGGTTGTGTTATATTCTTTCCACGACTAACCCACATAGTTAATCGGTGGGTTAGAGGGGGGGAAGAGCCCCCCCTTCGTTGCGTCGATTGCGTAGCGGCAGGGGGGAGGTCACAGGGGGTTTGAGGGGTACCCGTAACCCCACTTTATGGAGTCCGGGGTAGTGCCTTGGAAAATTTTGGTTTTGGACCCTATGTTAGGTTGGGTGGACCCACATATGGTTTTGTGCATGATTTTCGCACATGTTTTTGGACGCAATGGTTTTTCGGTCCATGGTATTGGATGCTTCAACATGTATAGATATGTATTGTAACATTGAAAGGAATATAATGAAAATCAAGCTGGTAGTCCCGGTTTCGGGATCCAGGCGAAAATCTCTGTGTATATGTGTTTTATGTGTTATGTTCTCGCATTGTTTATTTTCTATATTTTAGAATTCATATGTAGGTAATTTCTGTACGGGGTTAAAACCTACACGTATCTGCAACATCATGACAAAAACAAGTCATCACTTAAAAAATTGTGGGATTAAATGTCCATTTGGTGCTTATATTCGTTTTATAGTTTATCATGTCCTAAGTTATATGAATTGTCTTTTTTGTTTACCTCAATTTAAATTCTAGAAAGTTGCTTTGAAAAACAAATATTAACCATTTTTTAATTTAAAATAGTTAAAAAATAAATGAGTGAGGCAAAATCATAATTTTAAGAGGAAATGATAATTTTCTCTAAAATAAATGTCTTAAAATTTTGAATGTGTAATAGTGACACCAAAAAAGATGGGATGATCTCTAGAATTGATTACCAAAACTTGTGAATCATAAAAATAATATAATGACTCTTAACATATAGTTTTATATTAATTAGTATATTTTGAATTCTTAGCAGATGGTTTTTTATTGATTAGTATCATTTGAGTTCTCATGTGTGCTCTAACCGAGCCTTCAATAAAATATGATAACTATGTAAGGGGTATGGCCATTATAAACATTACGTTCCAAGATACGTTCATTAAGGGTTCCTCCTCTTGAAAAGTGTTTTGCTCAAGGGAATGACTATGTTTAGAAAGCTTTATTTTCGGAAGTATTTTCTCATTTTCGCCTTGATATGGAGAAATCTTTATTATTTTCAACATGTTTCTTTGCAAGGTTAATTCAATTCAATGAAAGAAATATTAGAAATCAATTGCGGGCCAACCATATTTATAAAGATCGATCGATCGGTTGTCATGGGAATGGTACTTTGTGTCGGGATTTGGCATCTCAGCGAAGTTGGGGTGGATTAGAGCAGCCCCGTAATACCCAAGGCACTGCCCGCTGCTGTAAACAAATTACCACCACCGTATCCTCCTCCAACGTACCATCGTCTAGGTGGGGTGAGATGGTCTGGTGATAATTTATTTGTCTACGCGTCGGAAAATAATGGAAATTTTGGATTTGGCAGATTCAATGTTTTTTTTAATATAATAATTTTTTACAAATCTGCCGCCTTGGTAGACAATTCCATCCTTATTGTGGATTCCTAGAATATTTTGGCAATTCACTATCCACATAAGCTCAGGGCATTTGCCATCTGCAAATTTGTTGCCTTGTCTCTCAAGACAAAGTCATCCTTATGTTGATTGTAGATTCCTAGAATATTTTGGCAATCCACTATCCACTTAAGCTCAAAGCGTTTTCTATATGCAAATTTGCCTCCTCAGTGGAGGAAGCTATTTTTATATTAATTGTGGATTCCTAAAATTCTTATGTGGATTGCGGATTCCTAAAATATTTTGACAATCCACTATCCACTTAAGCTTCGAATTTTTGCCATGGGCTTACTTTTGTACTTAGATTTAGAACTTAGCACATAACAAACACCCTATACTTAAGTAAATTGTGAATTACTAGAATAGTCTGGGATCATACATTTGAACTCCCATGCCCATTTAATCCCAAAATATTATGAAAATTCACAATCCACATAAGTATGCCCTCACAAACGGATTTGTTCCAGTCAGCACTAAGGCCATGGTAAAGATGTGGTCCATTACCCATGACCAGGAAATCTACGAACGACCTCATTATTTCCACCAGCAGAGGTTTCACGCCCGACCATCCTTAACCCCATTGTAGGTTTCCCTAAAAGGATGTCAGAATGTGAACTTGTGCCTTGCTCCTTTTCATGTCGGTTGGCGAATGTGCCCGCGTAAGCTTTTTAGCCTCCGAACTGTTCATATGGGCCGTGAGTGATGGACCACACGCTCACCACGGCCATCATGTGAGCCGAAACCCACATCCTTCGTGTAGAGGCGAGCACCCGGCAGATGCGTTCTCAGGTATTCTTTAACCACCGCTTGCAGGGTTTCACTACTATATAAAGGGGGGTTTTAAGACAATATTTGAGACAATTTTTGGGTAAATTGTCTTAACTTGAGGCAAAAAAAAAACTTGTGTATCATCTTAAATATTGTCTTTAAGTGGGTGTCTCAAAAATTATTGTCTTAAAGATTATTGTCTTAAAAAATATTGTCTTGCCTTAAAAAAATTGTCTCTATAAAGATAATATATAACACAAGCATTATTGTCTCTTTGGAGACAATTCCATTTTTGTCTCTCATGAGACAATTTCATTTTTGTCTCTCTAGAGACAACACTCAGATTAGAGACAATATGTCTTTAACACTAGCTATTGTCTCTCTAGAGACAATAAATATTTTATTTAAAGATCAGTTTGTTTCTCTATAGACAATATAAAACAATTAATCCATAAATATCTCACCATTGAAATAAATCGATATAAAAAACATTTAATTAAAAATAAACTACATAATCATTGATTAATTCATGTTAGCACACAGTGGAATCGAACCACCAACCTCCTGCTTGTAAGGCAAGCGCTCTTCCATTGAGCTAGCACACTTTAAAGAATTACGTGAAGAGTTATGGAAATCCTGAAAACTACATTTATAGTAACTGTGTAAGTGTGTAAGTGGATCTTTAGAATCAGGAGAAAAAAGAACATTCAACAAATATTAAGTTACTAGCATTTTCACCAAAAGGTGCAACGGCACATTGATAGTGTTTCAGGGTTTTTTAACCCTTCGAATATATATATATATATATATATATATATATATAAACAGTTGAAATACATGCAGAAGGATACGCAGTCTTGGAAATGAAAATGGTGCTAAAGGACAGGTGGGCCCAATAACAAAACCATCAATGGTTTGAGAGACCCCTATTCCAATTTTGAAAACTCGAAGTGGAGGAAGGAAATGCCAAAAATAATACAAGGTGTATATGTTGTATAAGGAAAGTAGAGTGTCTTTTTTGAATAGTGAGTTGTGGCCTATTATGTCCCAATAACAAGTGGTTGCTAGTAATAGACTATCAACAAAGCTAGACTAATAATAGGTGATTGTTTGTAATAGACTATCAATAATAGGTGGTTGATTATAATATATGGTTGTCTGAAAGAGGATCTTAATCGTCTCCTTGAAAACAATTTAAAAATTAAGAATAAATAAATAACATAGACAAATAAAATCATGCATTTATTTTACTATAACAAAGTAAAATGTTACAACCACTAAAATCCAAATTAAAAAACATTAAAAAATGGTTCATATAACTAACCCAAGTACCAACTTGTGACAGTTTTGAAAAGGACATTATTTTTTTGTAGCAAGCTAGGAACATGCTAAGTGATATGTTATTTTCATGTTTTTTGAACATAAGGCACTCAATCTAACAAGAATTATGTGAAACAACTTCAAAGTTCTTATAAAGTGGTTATAGAGTACAATATATAAATCGTGAAGGTCACGGAAAAAATTAAGCTATATATAATATTTCACAAACAAATGGTTAAACATATAGTTGCTAACTATTGCTATTAGCTTGGAAATTGAAACATGTATCTTAGGAGGTATGATGGTCCAATCAATGTGCTTAGTGTCTTGTTCTTAGAGCCAAAGAGAAAAAAATGTAAGTATGGTTTCCTCCTCCTTGCTTTACTATACTTCCTAAGCCATCCTAATTGGTGCTTAACTAAACTATAAATGGTTTTTGGTCCTTTTTATTGGTTCTTGGTCAAGCCAACTGAACATAGACAAGAGTGAGTTTCTCTTTGGATTTCTCCTCATTCATCACATCATTTTGGTTTATTTCAATACACGCAAAAAACACCATTACGAAACTTCAAGTCATTCACTTTTTCAATCTCCACTTAGTCTTCTATACAATATGAATTGTAGTTCGGGGCTAAAATCAATCATATATATATCTAGATATTTTCAATTTTTTCGATTCGCCCCTTGTTTAAAATAGAGTTTAAAATAGAGTGGAGCGACCGAGTCTCTTATATACATGAAAATAAAATTCCCTTTCAAATGAGAGGTCAATATTGAGTGCTCACTTGAGTTGGTGAGTTACATTTTTCAATTAATTAAAATAAATTCATTTTATTTCTTCGGAACCAACGACTCTAGCTAGGGCTCATCCTACATAGAACTGGCACGCGCTGGGGCACAATAAAATATCTGGAACTTGCAGGTCAAGGGAAACGTTTGATTCTTTTGCTCATCACTATAGGTCTCACTCTATCCACGATATTTCTCTCAGATGGAGCTCATTAGTTCATCGTGGAGTCACTGAATTTATCTGTGTTTGGCATTATCATAATTGAAATTGCTTGATGTGCATCTTTTACTGAGAATCTATCCTCTTCTCCCATCATACACTTAAGTAGGATCCCAAAAGGATTCCTCCAATGCAATTAGCACCCAATGCACAATACCCAACAACCTTAAGCTTCAACGATCTCCTATGTGATTTGTCCATCCCTCGAGGGAAAAGACCTATGGTAAGAAAACGAGATATGTCCTGGTATCATGGGGACTAGTGATATCAAATCATATTGGGGCTCTTGAAATTGATCCAAAGACCTAGGAATTGTTATAGTGGAAAGTGGCAATTGCCAGTGAGAATAGGACTAGTAAAACGTGTAGATGCAACCATGTAATAGTCATGACTCCATACCAAGAAAAGAGAATAATAACTTGGTAGGATGTTAAAAATAATGTACAAACTGCACAATTCACAAGTCAAGCACAGACCCAAGGATAAACATGAAACTAAAATCTCTTTAAATTAGTCCCAAAATTACTAGAATCAATGCAAGCGTTTAAAATCTATTAATGCAACTACAATTTTAACTTCACTAGGAACATCCAACCATATGAAACAACACAAAATTGGTTGATCATATAACTACACTCCATGAAATAAAATTCCAATATTAAAGATTTGAATTCTTTCAGACAGCTTGAGAGATTCCATGTCAATGTAATATACAAAAGTTGGACCAAACTCATGGAACTCTAGGTTTTGAAGGTAAACCCTAGCCTCCTTTGAAATCAATGGCCAAAATAAGCCAATAGCCAATTGTTAACTATCCAACATATATCCCTGTGGTAATAAGTGGAAAGCATTCATACATCAGAAATGGTAAAAACATATTCGTGGACTTTAATCTACATTTCATGAACAGGCCTATCTCAATACATGTTAACAGGGGACTATAATACAAAATGACAAAAGAAAAGGTTCTCGGCATACTGCAAATTAGGATTCAAATATCTAATGGAGAACCCTTTAAGATCACAAGGAAACATGCAAATAATTCAACTCTCTTATGCAATGCAATTTACTGTTGACTGGTCTAGATGAACTCAGATATGATGGTGTTCATCTTTTTAATAAATGCATGTCCCTGCACAACAACTTTGTACACTTCTAGCAACGAGTTAGCTGGATGGAAAATGTTCTCAAGGATTCAAAACTGAGATTGCAGTTGGATTAAGTTTGCACCACACTTGTTGCAGCTTTCCCATGCAATCTAGGTGGAGTGCTAGTTGCAGGGCTAATAGGTCCCACAGCTAATGTGATTGAAGGATAGTGGATAGAAATTAGACGCATTTGAACAAAATGCATAGCAGTTGAAATCACAGAAGTTTCTTTTGCATGTTGCATTGCATTTCCATTGGATTCCAATCCACTGTTGTGAGCTCTAACACCAAAAGATAGTGCCATGGACAGGCTTAGTCTACCTAGACTACTCATCCCTTTTGCCATATTGCCTCCTGACTTTTTCAGGCTTCCTGAAGCCAGACGTATAGAAGATGCTTGAGGAGAAGCATTGAAAGTTCAAAAGGATTATGTTCTGAACAAAGGATGTACATAAATTAGCAGGATTTTGTAACATTTAAACTCCATTTATATGATCTTGATTCAAGACATCTGCTCAAAAGTGGCCAAACAATAAGTAGCTGATCTAAAAAAGACATATATATGACACACGCTTGGAAAGGTCTGTGTCAATAGTTTTCTAAATCACTAAATAGGAGTTTCACCTACAACAATTTTTTTTTCTCTATGGGATTTTCAGATACATTTGTAAATGTTTACTTATATTGAGAAGGTAGAACTGCATGTGGGCTACCTGACTGATGTTGGCCACTATACCGTGCATGTAAATTGACTCCAAGAGATATACCAAGATTAATATTTGGGGGGCCACCACCCAACGTTAATGTTGGAGAGGCAAGTGACAATGTCCTAGAATTGGATGATGTTGATGAACCTGGCTGCATTTGTTGCTATTGCTCCTACTGCTGACACAAATGAGGATTACTGAAAGATGTTTCTTGGGAATTTAACCCCTGCATTTGTTGTTTCTGATGGAGTCCCGATACTTGATGAGCAGATTGAGGTAAAAACTGGGATTGTTGTATTGCTTTTTGCTGCAGATATGGACTACGGGTAAAAAGGAATTGTTGTGGATTGAAATGAGCTTGGTTATGATATGGCTAGCTCTTTAATCCAACTAGCTGTCCAGATACCATTAAGGAGACTGACTATTGTGCTTGTTGCTGGTATTGTTGCTATGTAGATTTTCTTGATGAGCTTTGAGATACATGCAAAGGCCCCAAAACAGATGGTGTGCTCCTGCTGCCCACTTGAGATGATTTTTTGTTGGAGATAGGAGCTATAAATTTCTATTGTGAGATGGGTCCTTTGCTTCCAGTTTCAATCCTTAATGTTAGTGTGCTCACAGACTTTGAAATTGGAGGTGACCAACTTATAAAGTGGGCACAGAATTTTCTGCAGGCAACTTTGGAGCCATGATAGAGCAAGAATTAACCTATTGATTAACTAGTGGTTGTCTAGAACTCTTTGAAACAAATGAAGCTTGAGATGGGGCAACTAGACTTGCCCCTATACTAGGGTTTCCCTGCTGGAAAAAAAAATTATTGTAGCGAGAGCAGTTTGAGGTAGAGCACTTGCAGCGGTGGGCATAGTTGTTGGCATTCTGGGATTTATTTCCCACTGATGAGATTGTTGTCCCCGCTTTAGATTATGGCCTGTAAATGATGGACATGCTTGAGAAAGGTCATATTCATGATCTTAGAGCGAAAGGGTCATCCTGAATGGTATCATTCATGGTCTTAAAGGAAAGGGTTCATCCTGGAAGGTCTTAATCATTGTCTTAGAGAAAAGGGTTGGTTATGAAAGGTCTTAAGACAATTATTTAAAATTTTAAAAAATAACTTTTCAAATTTTTCATGTGAAATTAGAATGTCTGCTCTCGCCATATATATATAATTAATAGATATTTCATGTTTCTCGATGCCCAAATATTTGACCTCTCAAGGTGCAAAAGACACCCTATAAATCTATAAGCATATGAATCTCGTATTGTAGTTGTATAAGCACATCCAATGGACAAAATTTATTTTCTCTAAATAATCTGTGTTAAACACATTTATCAAACATTGGGAAACATATTTATTAAACATTCAGATTATGTTTTACATAGAGGGAAAAGGTTTCAATCCCCAAAGATTCTTTGAGCCCTAAAAATAGATTGCAACCATTATACTAATTTAACTAAATTAAAAAATTACATCTCATAAACAAATTAGGAGGGCCTTTTCTTCATAGCACTAGAAACAAAAATGAAAGAACGTCCTTTGCCTTCAAATTAAGAATAAAAATTTACATCAAAAAAATAACACAAGCAACCTAATTAGAAAAAGATCTTGGTAGAAAACAAATTTTCCATTCACATACCTGCAAATTCAATCGTTTTTCTTTTCCATTATCTTATATAAAGGCGAGCTCCAGTTAGGGAATTGATTTTTCTTATAATCTTTCTATTCTTCCCACCAGATCATGAACCTGCTTCCCTCCACGAAAACGTCTGAAGAAATGCTCATAGCATTTTCCATCTCTATCACACAATCTTCAAACTTTTCAAGATTTTGTAGGATCTAACTTTGGCCTTGTTTCATATTTTCCAGATCTTTCTAAGCCTATTCTACGTGCACCCAAAAGCATGAGTCTGAAGTGAGGGATGCACACTTTGTGCAAGTTATCTGCCCTTTCGAAATGTGATTTTTTTCTTTCTCTTTGATCCATTTATGAAGAATTTTACGATGATTAGGTCTTCCCTCTGAAAGATACTTTCCATTATCATTAATTCTATAATAATGTGCAATATCCAGAGGCTCTGCAAATCTATTCTATGTGTTACCAACATTTATCCACTTATTTTGGAATTGGAAATCCATGCCCCTCCCATGCTTCAATAACATCATCCCAAAATATCCTGAGATTTATCATATGCCCATCAGCATCGATATCCCCCCTGTCACAGTTCTTGAAGGTATCATAATATCAGATGCCACTGTGTTTCTCACAACACTCTTTATTCCACTCAAGATCTACCATCATATTTGATTATGATGATCTTGACCTTGATTGACTTCTTACTGATGGAATGATCTTGCTTGTTTTATCTTTTAAGTATTTCATTTCGTTCCACATGTTTTTTTATGGCCTGTAGTTCCTAGAGCTATTCAGAGATCTCCTAACGAAGCTGTAAAGATTCCATTAATTCATGTAGTAGGCATAAGTAGGTCCTCCCTAAATCCATGTGATAAGGTACGGAGTGTTTAAGTTGTGAAAGGATGGAAGCCTGCATCTGTTAGATCAATGAGGTTCTGTTGATTGATGCTAATTACTATTTGAACAAAGGCTTAGAATAGATCCAGACCTTACAGATGTACTGGGAAAAATCATTGTGACCTTGCTTGGGGTTATCGGTACTTTGTTTTTAACTTAATTTAACAACTAACTTATGAACAATCATGTTATGCTTATTTTCAATTTTTCCATCTCTTTGTAGGGCAAGTGCCAAGTTGTGCTTGATCATTCTGGGAAAAGTAATCAACAACATTTCAAGAAACAATTAGCATGCTGAAATGAAGAAATTTCAATTCAAAAGTGTAGATAAAAAAATTATTATACTTTAATCTTATATTATAATTGTGTATGAGATCTTTTTTTTGTGTGAAAGAACATATTTCATCTTTTTATTTGTGAGATAAGGGATTCATTTGGGTGTAATAATTTGAATGCTAAATTTTACAAAAGCAAACATATTATATTCATTTGGGTGTAATAATTTGAATGCTAAAGTTTACAAAAGTATACATATTCTATCCCTTTGGATTTGAATTTAAGACCTCTTAAAAAGAAGAAAAGAAAGACATAGTGTTAATCATTAAACCCACTAAAACTATACAAATAAATGGAAGATTTAAAATTCTACAATAACAATTTCTTCCATAGATTTCAATCTTGATATATGAAAGAAGTAAAACACTTTACAGAGATATATATACGATATTCTTCTGGACGTAAACCATTAGACCCACTAATGATATACATACTTTGAAAAACATAAACATTAAATTTCATTTTTCTGTTATTTAAATGTTATTTTAAATAAGGTATTGAGAATTACCTGAACTCCAACAACTGTAGCTTCTAACTCCACTGAAATTCCCATGTCGTAAGAAGATTCTGAATCCGGATTTGGAAATTTTCTCCCACTTTTGTAGTTTTATATGACATGTTTCAAAATCGAATCATACCATATACTTTGAAAACAATCCTCTAATGTAACATCTAAAAGATTTTCATGGCTCTGCGTTGCATCTTCAAAATGGTGTCATAATTTTCAATACAATCTACGCCACGGCTTGAGCAGAACATGCAAGTGTCAACAGGTCTGTATGGGCTTCTCTTGTGCTTCTCTGTGTGACCCTGTATCAACACTTTGGAAAATGAAACACATGCCTTAAGTATACTACATGAAATTATTGAGAAGAATCCTACAAGCCTATTTAATAGAAGAATATAGGACTTTGTCATGCCAATAGGGAAAATAATAGTCAAAGGAGAAGAAACGGCCTCAAGCGGTGCAAGGAGCATCCAAAAAAAATTCATGCTTGGAAACCACATGGAAGCAGTTGCCTCCCCAATTCTGACGACCAACTTCTTAAACGAGTCTTTCATCTCCGACCGGAGGGCAACCAAATGTGATACAAAAGGGAGAGATTTGCCTTAACCTCTGTCCTAGGAACCACAGTGTAGCCAAGGTTGCAACTACCCCTCCAAAGGAAGACCCACAAATATAATAGGTTTTTGTTTACTTTGTCTGGAGTCCGTATAAACCTGTAACTGATCAATCTAGAATACCTCAACCCAATGTTACTTTTCCCTTTGGATTTCAATAATTTCATCTATAATAACTATAAAAGTAAACCCTTTTGTTGTGAAACTGAGGCCACTTTCGACAATTATATTTAGATAAATCAAGTTACCTTTTCTTGGAAATTTGTTTTCTCCGTAATATCCAGGAAAGACTTAAGAGCTCCCTGATGGACGAGGGCTAGTTTATCATCGTAACCCTTGAGGAAATCCAAGAATACCTGGTTGGTTTTTTTTTTTTGTATTTCCCTCTCCATCGATGAAACTTCATATCCATGAGGTGCTTGTAAGCATGTGCAGGCATAAAGAGTGGTTTTCATGCCGGGGAAGCCACTGATCCTAGCAAGAGAAGGCAGGCCATGCTTCCTTTTGTGGGACTGACATGTGATGGCAATGTGTTGGGTCTTATGAAATGAAGGGTAGAAAACATAAGCAACACCTCCATGCTCCTTCAGATTAAAACTCTCTAAATTGCTTTCATGAACTTACTCTTCCCAAGCCTTGAATAGTATATCACATGAAGCAAGAACAACTGCAGTCTCTTGACCAACAGTGAACTTGCAACAACATATCTATACATTAGCACCGTAAGGGCTATGGATCCCTCAAAATTTAGAATTTTGTGCTGAACATTTTGCACATTTTTTTGGATCAGGAGATAGGGAGGACATTACCATATTCAACCACAATAAAATAATACCTCCATTACCTGAGATGAAGATAAAACATGAAACAATGAAAAAACATTGTATCAGATTACAAATACAAACTAGGCTTCTAGATAGGATAACTGAGGTGTCTAATACCCTCAATCCACTTAGCATGCCAAAAACTACAGATAAAAAACTTATATATCCAACTTTTATATTTCTTTTTACAAATGAAGAATTAATATATGAAAAAAAATCTTCTTTATAACAATTATTTCAATCATGTCAAGGCCACACATGATGTTTGTATTAGCAACAAGGGATTGATTAGACTCTCCCATTTTATAATTTATAATGTTTCATTAATATAACTATCTCTATCTCTTTTTATTAAACAATACCGATGTTAGAAATTTCAACTCAACAAACTACTCAATGAAGTCAAAGTGTTGACAAAATCTTGATTAAAACTTGGGGGACTTTTTCATTCTTGGCATTTAAATTTGATTGGGAGGAGTTTTGTCCATCCACTCATGATTTAGACTGCCTAGTAAAAATAAACTAGGCGTTACTTTCTAGTTACTTCTTAACATCATCATCAAATTAAGAATTTTTTTATCCTTATAAGATAACACCTTGATATAGTTTCCAACTTTATTATTTAATTAACATTCAATATTTGATGCGAAGTTTGGCCATGAATGATCTATCATCAACTTGTATATTTCCTTGTATAAATGAAAAATATATAAAACAAAATATTCTTTATAACATTTCATGTGATTTTCTTTCTTATTTCCTAACATTTCTTCAATTCCTTGCTATTTCCTATGCATGTGTAACCCATATTTCTTGCCCATAGTTGGCCCAACCACTCTTGTTTCTATCAACTGATTTCCTTCCATTTCTAGTTTGTTTTCTTTGGAACAAGTACTTTTATGTCCATTTCTTTATCCAATGCAGGCTATAAAGTTATACAGGGTAGGCAAAGATAGCAAAATGTTAAAAATGAACATATTAGACATGGAATTTTACAATCAACAAACCTTAAAAGGCCACCCACAGTACTTCATTAACCATAAAAGTAATTTGGTTGGAAATTATAAAAACTTTAATTGGTCATTCCTCTTACAAGTTATAAGAAAATTTGAATTAAGTGGAGCATGGATCAAAGGTTGCAAATCTCCTTGCTCATTTGCAGTTCTAGTCAACATCTGACAATTTAATTTCTTTAATCTATCATCACTATTGTTGTAAGGTTGCCTCCAGCCAACAAATGATCTTAGTAAAAACATTGATAACATTGAGAAAAGCAAAGAAAGATATGCTAATTTAGGTTTTCGAGTAATCATCAAACATTCAAAACATTTTTAATCCATGCAGAATGGGTAAAAATACATAAATTTAAAATATTTAATGGGAATACTTGATAAGTAAAAATAAATTTGACTCAATTTTACCATGTTCTACACGAACTGTAAAGTAGTAGGTACAAGTGAATATAAATTTTACCAATTTTGACAAAATTTTACCCACACATTAAAGCAGGTGTCTTCACTGAAATTGTGGTAATTTTCAAAGGTTACTTCACTCTTGCAATTCTTTTGTCCATGTAGATGGACTAAAAGATCAAATAATTCAACCAGTCAGAAAAGATATGTTTTATAGAATTGGCCATACCATATAGTAGGCTAGGACAGAGAAATCTTTGCTCATATTTTCTTCCACTACCCTTCCCCTACCTCATGAATCTACCACTCCTCTCACCACAACCATTCTTGGCCATTAGAGCCAAAGGTCGCCCCGCCCACCAACCATTTTTTTTATTGATAGGGCCTTATAACAACCTGATGAATCTATCTATATCCACATTTTTCTGATTTCCACTGGCGGATGGGCGAGGGATAGAACCGCATTGGATTAATTTATGTTAACACGCTATGCTTAATTGAAATCATGATATAAAAACATTAAATCTCAAATCAACCTCTAATTTTGTAGGTTTGTATTGTAACATGCATATTTTCCTTCAATATTTTATCTTACTATATAAAGAGTAAATCATTATGCTTATAGTGATTGCATAAAAAGAGATACAACAAGCATGCTGACCTTATCAATCTTCTCAAAATAATCGAACAGATGCGTGAACCAGCGTTTGATATAACCACCAACAACAGTAAGTCAGGTCGGCATATTGTAGTAGCCTGTTCGCTTTCGATGTGCCTAGGGGGATTCCCAATCCTGGGATTAGAATTGGTGTTGGGAACGAATTTCCTTTGTGGCTGCAAATGTTGAGAACGAAAAGGATGATGCTACTAATGTTGATGGTGTTGATAGCGTCTTTTCTTTCTGGTTTCGTTTGAAAGCAATGGAGATGCGTCAACACCATTGTTCTATTTTCCTCTCGATTTATTCCTATAATCCCCCTTGTTTTTGTTCCTACCCTCAACGACTTGGCCAATGGTAGAAAGTGCTATCAACTACCGAGACGCCATAAACAAATATTTTCTACTGAAGGATGCCCCATTCTCCACAAATCTCTCTGCATAATCTACAACCCTCGTGGAGGGTTCATCACACAAGCACCCCATTAGAATAATTACAAAATGCACTCCAAAAGACCTCCTCCGACAAACCCCAAAACCCCCAAAAAAATCCTTGAAAGCATAGAATTTGAACTTAAAAATGAACAAATATATAAATAGCAAGGCTTGCATTTCCAGTCTTTTATCTTTAATGAGCAGGTCTTTTGCTCAAATCTATTAAAATAAATAAGAAAAGTTGCACAAAAAAAAACCCTGACTAGGTCTCCTCATAATATTGTGCAAAGAATAAAACAATCCGCGTTGCATCAAGACAGACCTCATCCTGTTCCTCTAGTATTCTTCTTCTTAAACACCCATAACAGTTTTCAAACCCCATGATGTGTTACGAACCCCATGATGTGCAACCAAAGCAGTCGCTTGGAACCCATAGATGTAATGTACTTTATGGCACGAAAATTCCATTTTCTCTGAACTAGCATGTTTGAATCCAAGAAATGGAGTGCTTTAATAAAAGCAGCACTGCTCACCAACAAGGTGAAAATATGACCCAAACTGAAAAACACACGTTCTAATTCCCTCGAGTGCATGCTAACTTTGAAAACCATGTTATTCTTGTTGAAAACCCCCTAGATCTGAGGAGGTCATGGCTACCATAGGGTGAAGGTTCAAATCCTTCAAAGGTCTATGACTCCCGTGGAGGCCATGGCCGCCATTCAGAATCCCTCAAATATCTATGTCTAGGTTCGTATCTATGCACATACAAAATTATTGTGCAACTCTTCATTTATTTCCACTCACCCAGCCTCGTGACCTGCACGCCTTGTGTGCCCTCTGCATATCCCTTCTACCATTACAAGTTATTTTTCTTCCTCATTTTATTTATTTATTTTTAAACTTTCTTCCATTTTCTTTTCATTTTAATTTGGTTTTGTGTTGTTCCCCACAAATGGGTGTTTCTTTGGTATATGTCATATACAAACGTATTTTTAGGAAGACAAATACCCCTATCACGTTGTCATATTCATGGTTATTTGTTGGGAAATTTGGCTTTATAAATTTCGTTTTAATACACATTTATTTTTTATTATTGTGAATTAAATTTCGTTATATTTTGGATTTATTTTACTATTACTGTGAATTGAATTATATATATGATAGATATATTCTTACTATTATTATTTTAATTTTAATAATTTGGAGAGTGCATGTCATGAGGGTGTTTCCTGGTTTATGAATTTAATATTTTCATGATTCACTTTTATAGAAATCAAAATGAAATTTAATTAAAATCAATTCTATTTTCATTAATGGATAAATTCATCATGAATAATATAAGCAATGAAAGAGATTGGCTTGCAAATGAAGCACTTAATTAGACAAGTTGATTGAAGAAAAAAACTAGTGTAAGGTCATGTTGAGCTTGAAAAACCCCATAAGTACTAGGAAAAAATTGGGGCCCCTAATTTTTAATTAATTTCCTAAAAGAGATTTTTTTAACTTATATTGAGCTTAGTTTGTCGCACCTTGCACCTTGATTATTTTTCTTTATAGTTAAGTTAGACGAACTTTCATGTTTTACTTAATTAATTTTGATTTGTTTCTTTCCTTGTTATTTATTCATAAAATGAGATTTTGTTTCATCCCTTTAAATTCAATTTCCTTTGTTGTAATTCTTTTATATCAAACATTATATTGAAATCGGGCTTCTTTTATTCATGGTTTTTTGAACTTGATCCATAATTATAAAATTGGAACCCTTATTTTCCTTTACCATCATAACATTATTTGAACTCCTTATAAAACTTCTCAAATTTGTCCTTCTTTAATGTCCATAAACTCCTTAGATTTATCTCCTCTCCTCAAACTCTTTTCTTCAATCTTTTACACTTATTTAAATGTTGATTACTTGCTTTCAAAC
Source organism: Pinus tabuliformis (assembly GCA_031772625.1). NCBI lineage: Eukaryota > Viridiplantae > Streptophyta > Pinopsida > Pinales > Pinaceae > Pinus > Pinus tabuliformis. The sequence goes on along the minus strand of CM062808.1, from coordinate 779,334,003 downwards.
CTTGGACTTATTGAAATTTTCCTTGATCTAATTTGGAAACCACAACTAATTTCCAAATAAGATCTTTTCTTCCCTTATTCACCACCCTATTTCAAAATTAGGCCCAATTTGAAAATCAATCCCCCTTCTTCATTTTGGTCCTTTTATATTTTCAAATCAAGCTAAATTCCCAAATTAGGGCCCTTGTTACTAGAAATTATATTTGAGTTATATTTTAAATATAGAGTTATGTTTCTTATTTTCTTCTTTTGCTTTCAAGATACATTTTTCAAATTTATCTTTTTTCCTTTTTTTCTCCTTTCAAACATTGTTCCTCCTCTATACCTTGATTTCTACATCAAGCCTAATCTTTGAATTGAGGATCCTTCATTCCTTCATAGCCAAACTTTCTACAAATTGGGCTCAATTTTGGAATTTGGGCATTTTCATACCTTCCTCTTTGAAACCTTCTTCCATTTGGCATTAATGAAATTAACATAAAGTTTCCAAATTAGGTCCTTCTACCATTCACATCACAATTCAAACATTTTGGTCTAACTCTCAAACATAGAAAAAGGACAAAATATATTTATAAGCCAATTATGTATCCAAAATATTCAAAGGAATTAGCTTGATTAAATAATTGATTTTATTTGGATAACCATGTGCACATTTTTCTAGGCATACTAACATAGAAGTACCTTTACATATGAATTACCCTTATAAAAATAGCAATTGACATTTAAGAAAGGAGTTTGAGTAGTATTGAGAAGAGTTTAAATGAACAAAGTAACCTCATGTTCAAGAGAGAGTTTGAATCAAGAAAAGGAATCAAAGCCACCTAAGTTGTACAAAATGATGGAAAATTCAAATAAAAGGTGAAATTGAATGGCAAAGAATAAATTATTAACAATTAAAATTAAATTCTCATGAGTACAATAACAGTATCAAAGCCATGAATTTGTGGTACTGGCCATAGCCTTCAGCGTTGTATAGAGTCTATCACATATACGTTGCTAGGTCTACAATTCCATGTCGATCATTACCCATTACATCGCCTATTTGTGGTAAGATTTTTCTGTAGCTCTATCATTTTGTTACCTCTATTTGCAACCATTTCTCTATGTGTGTGCAGTTCTGAATTACCTATTTCTATTGTATCCAACCCTAGGTGCTCTACAACACATAATCTTCTATTGTATCCAACCCTAGGTGCTCTAGAAAATGACATAATGAAAACCACAAAACCAATTTAAAATGAAGAAGAAAAAGAAGAAAGAATAAAAATGAATAAAATGAGGAATAAAAAATAGTCTGCAAAGGGATCCAGAGAGGGCGTTGCAAGGGTGGGTGAGTGGAAATGAATGAAGGAAGGAACTTTTTACACATTTTTTTGTATTTGCATAGTGACATAATCAAACATAGATCTTTGAGGGATTCAAACATGTACACTATGGAAGCCACATCCACCTTAGATCTAGGGGAGATATAGACCTTTGAGGTATTCGAACTTGCACCCTATATTGGCCATGGAATCCCTAGGTCTAGGGGAGTGTCAACAAGAAGACTATTGATCTGAAAATGGTTTGTCAAGCTTACAAGAACCTATCCCACTTCCAAAGCTTAAATATTCCAAAGATATTATGATTAACCAAGTGCAGAATTAATAATGTTTGAAATAGGTGTATGCTTGTGTTTATTTTTAATTGTTAATGTGCTTTAAGTTTATTTGTTTGAACCGATATAAAAAGCATATAACAGCGAATAAAGCAGCAATGCAATGCAGCAACAACAAACACACATAACAGCAATATAATATGGAGTTCACCGAAAACTCTTGGGCTATGTCTCCTTGAGCTCTAGTCAACTCGACTAGACTCTCTGGGATTATGGAAAAGTCCTTTTACAAGCTCCATGCTCAACTCCACTGTATTACACAGAAACAATGGGCTTAGAATACCATCTCATCCTTGGCTCTGAAGATCTCAGGCTTTCTAGCTCTGGCTCTTGCTCTGGCTCTCGACTCTAGCTCTCGGCTCTAGCTCTCTGCTCTGGCTCTGGCTCTTGCTCTGGCTTTGGCTCTTGGCTCTGGCTCGTGGCTCTGGATCTTGGCTCTCGGCTCTGGCTTCTTTGAGCTCTCTCTCGGCCTCTGCATGCATCAATGGATCGCTTGACCTCCAAGCGCCCCTTAACAACCTTCCAACGGCCTTCAGCAATCTCTGTTGCTGTTAATTGAGCTTTCTGGTTCACTCGACCTCCAAGTGACTCTCGAAACTCTCTGCGTTGCTTTGTCTTCAGCTTTTTCTCTGTCTTGGCAACTGTCTTCTCTGTCTCTGACATTGAGTGGCTTTTAAGCTTATCAGCGCTTGTCTGTTCGTTTCCCCTTTTGGGCTCTTTGGTTCCTGGCCTCTGTCCGTTCAAATCCCCTCTGAGTGTTAAACAATCGTTGTGGAACACCTTCAGGTATGGTGGCCACCTGTTTTTTAAATGGAAAGGGACCACTGGCACAGTTGAAATCCCTAAGAACATGTTTCCCCGTTTACATAGAGAAATACATTAAAAACACACAAAAACTCTTTCTATCGGACTTCAAAAATCATTGAATCTGCCCTATAATCATATCAGGTCCGCCTTTGGCTGCTGTCACACGCCCACCGTTGATCTGTGTGATCTCTGATCCAACAGTTGATATTAATTTCGGGTGGCTTATGCGCACAAAGATTACCCACCTGAAAAGGCGATTTTCTCTCTCTGACGCCAAGCCACGTGTTGGCCAGTGTATGGGATCGGGCAGAGCCCGTTCAATACCACTTACCGCCTGAGGCCTGCCCGAAATCCCGCTCATTATGAAACTCAAATAATACAAAGTTGCATGTATAAACATTTTGGGTCTGTTTTATCGCTCCGGGCGCATTTCCTTTGTATTTTGTTCTCTTAACGAAAATGCGAAAATACATAGAAAAACCCTTTTTACCGGAACTCTATATATATATATATATATATATATATATATATATATATATATATATATATATATATATATATATATATATATATATATATATTCTCATCCATAAACCCTTTCAGGTCTGGCTTTAGTCGCATATCACATCGCATAGGCAGATTGGCCAAAACCTAAATACATGGGAAATACATTGAAATTCTGAAGTTCCTGGACTACAAATTTTATGCAATCGGGTCCATAATCCCTATCGGGTCCGGGTCCTGATCACTAATTGCAATCACAATGGCCCGGGGGTCTGCCCTTTGGGTATGTCGATCACCGATCGCACCTCGCGTATTGCATCGGTGGGGGTCTATGCCTTTTACCCCTCCAATCGCCAATCGACTGATCGCTCCAATCACCGATATCGCAATCGCATTATCGCATGTCGCCTTGTCTTGGGTCCCGATATCGGGAAAAGGCCTACATCCGATCCGATATATTAGAGATCGTTGATCAGGGGTCCTTCCACCTTTTTGTTAAGTCCTTCCCTTTGGCCTTTTTCGATACGATTCCCTTAAGGAGACTTTTAGACCATTTTTAGAAGAAATGCCTCCTTTTCCAAAGGACAAAGGCAATCTTCTTTCTGTGATAACTTCTTCATCCAAAATCCATTTTAGCCCATTCAAGTTGCAGTAGATTCAGAATGAGAAGATCTATGCAATGGGACTATTTTCAATAGCATCCTTGGACTTTAATTTTCCTTTGTGAGGAACACTTTAGACTTAGAAGTCTATCCAGGGTCCATTTTGGATCACACCTTCCCACTAAAAGAACTTTTGGTCTCCAAAAGACTAACATATTGATCTGAACAGTAAATGAGAGTAACAACACCCTCTTTCTTCAGCCTTCCTACACTTGCCTCTACATAGTGCCTCTGAACCAAAACCTTTGACCACTCCTTCTTGGATGTATTGGTCCTCTTGTGAAGAACTGACTTCCTCCTTGACTTCATGCAGAACTCCTGCTAAGATGGTCACAGAAGGTAGTTTGAACTTCTCTACCTTGATCATTGGTCCAAGGTGGTTAAAACAAATGTGAAGTTACATCTGCTTCATAAAATTTTCATTTGTATCTGTTTGACAAGTTGTCAACAACAACAGAAATACAAACAACAACTGGATGGCATAAAACTCTTGCTTCAACAAAAGAAACAGATTTTCACATCTTTTGAACACCTCCATGTCTTACATCTGCATACAAATGATGGACTAGATAACAAGCCCACAAAACATGCCTTTAAAACAAATGACCCTTCAATTCAAGCATGTAGAAAAATACCTCTAAGACTCTTTTTCAAAGATAAAACACTTCATCATTATCTCCGTCTTGGAGACCAAGTTAACTTCTCCCAAGTCAACATTGCATCACATGCATGTAAAAGCAATCAACCCTTCAAGTTAATTACACATACATGTTCAAATACAAGGAAAGCATCAACATCCCTGTGTTCATGCATCTCAAGCTTATGCATGCATTTCATCCTTCAACTTTCGCTTAAGTACACTGTACTTTCAAAGCTGAAATGAAATATAATGTTGCAGCAATAAAGTAAGCCTCCTACTCAACTTTTCCATTCACCTTCCTGGTAAAATCCCACAACTTGCATTCCATTAACAAAGAAATGTAAATAGATGCATCAATAGACATTCAATCTTAATTGGATAAGAACTCTAACCATTTCCTACCAATCCCTTTCAAAGGTGCTACCTTTGTCTGCACATCAGCATTGATATGTGAATCATCCTGAAACACATCATTCATGGAAACTTCCTTTCCATTTTTGCCATTTTCTCTTTCCACTTTCTTCAGCTTTTGTGGAAGCATTGTTGGATTCAGAGTCCAACATTTTGCAGCAAGATGCCCTTGCTTATGGAAGTAAGTGCATTGCATGTGCATCCTCTTGACAGCATCACTTGCCTTGTTCAATGGACCTTTGGCTTCTTGCTTCCTTTCCTTCAAAAGTTTCCTGTATGTGGCCCTTCTCTTCCAACATCTAGAAACATTATGGTTATCCTAACCACAAAAGGAACATGCAATTCTTTTCCCATGCTTATGTGGAAATTTATCATGCTGAACATAATCAAAAGGAAGATGGTAAGAACCAAATTTATACCTTTCTCTTTCACCTTTATTGCCTTCTTGAGGAGGTGAATCAAATGAAGAAGTGGCTCCCTTTGGAACACCATCAATCTCTTCAAGGTTGTTAGAGTTTCCACAACTCTCTGGTTCAAGTGTGTGCTTCTGAACACCTGCATCCTGCAAATGATGTTTCAAGCTATTGCATTCCTCCTAAATACAATCTTCACACTCTTGAGGTAGAAGACTTGCAATGCAACTCCTTCTTGGAGTTGTTTCAATGGCCTTCATGGCAGCTTTGGAACTCTCTCCATAAGATTTTCCATAGCCAAGACCCAAATACTTAGGCCTTTCCTCAACTATTATTGGCTCAACAATACCCTGTGCATGTCTACCCAAGCCTTTTCCTTCATAGCCCATCTTGGACATTAGCTTGGAACCTATGCCTCTAGTATGTTTTTCAAAAGAACCCATATAAGCATTCTTAGAAGAATTTGAAGACAAACGGGAATGGTTTACCTCTTCTACAAGCTGATACTTGACCAAGGCTTCTTTGGCAACAAAGACTTGTGACTCCAACTCATGCATCCTTTTCAGGTTCATATTTGCAATATGAAGTTGCCTCTCTGTTTCCTACAATTTGTTAGAAAGCATCTGCTTCTCTTCCTCCATGGAATTCAACTACTCTCTAAGTATGTTGCTCTTCCTTCCATCCTTATACATTTCTCTCACCTTGTCCATCATGATGAACAAGTCTTGCTTCATATCTTCATCAAAGACTCTTGTGAAGAAAGAAGAATCTGAGGACTCACTTGTAGAAGTTGTCATTATGCCAATGAACAAAAAACTTCAAACAAGATTAACAAAGAGCTTATCCAAGCAACCTTTTGCAACAAACCTCTTGTGCTTCAAGGATTGCTTTGAGGTCCTTTTTGATAAGAAGAATGCCTTCAGCCCTTCTTCCTTCTTGTCCTTCCTGGATTGAGCTATCAATAGCTTTCCCTTCACCTCTGCAAACTCACACAATAGTCAGTCCACAACAAGCATACAATCAATCAGACAATCAATCCTTGACTGCTCAAACACCTTTTAAACAAGCAATCTTTTCTCTGTTAATCAAGCATTATGACATAACCTTCTTTGAAGGTGGGGTTAATCAATATCAGGCTCTGATACCACCTGACCTGAAAATGGCTTATCAAGCTTATAAGAACCTCTCCCACTTCCAAAGCTTAAATATTCCAAAGATATTATGATTAACCAAGTCCGGAATTAATAATGCTTGAAATAGGTGTGTGCTTGTGTTTATTTTTAACTGTTAATGTGATTTAAGTTTATTTGCTTGAACTGATATAAAAAACATATAACAACAAATAAAGCAACAATGTAATGCAGCAACAGCAAACACACATAACAGTGATATAATATGGAGTTCACCCAAAACTCTTGGGCTACGTCTCCTTGAGCTCTAGTCAACTCGACTAAGCTCTCTGGTATTATGGCCAAGTCCTTTTACAAGCTCCACGCTCAACTCCATTGTATTACACAGAAACAATGGGCTTAGAACACCATCTCATCCTTGGCTCTGAAGCTCTCAGGCTTTCTAGCTCTGGCTCTAGCTCTGGCTCTCGGCTCTGGCTCTGGCTCTAGCTCTGGCTCTGGCTCTTGGCTCTCGGCTCTAGCTTCTCTAAGCTCTCTCTCGGCCTCTGCATGCATCAATGGATTGCTTGACCTCCAAGTGCGCCTTAGCAACCTTCCAGCGACCTTCAGCAATCTTTGTTGCTGTCAATTGAGCTTTCTGGTTCACTCGACCTCCAAGTGACTCTCGAAACTCTCTGCACTACTCTGTCTTCAACTTTTTCTCTGTCTCAACAACTTTCTGCTCTGTCTCTGACATTGAGTGGCTTTTAAGCTTATCGGTGCTTGTCTGTTCGTTTCCCGTTTTGGGATCTCTGGCTCCCAACCTCTGTCCGTTCAAATCCCCTCTAAGCGTTAAAAAATCATTGTGGAACGCCTTCAGGTATGGTGGCCACCTATTTTTTAAACAAAAAGGGACCACTGGCACAGTTGAAATCCTCGAGAACACGTTTCCCCATTTACACAGAGAAATACACTAAAAACACATAAAAACTCTTTCTATCGGACTTCAAAAATCATTGAATCCGCCCTATAATCACATCGGGTCCGCCTTTGGTTGCTGTCACACGCCCACTGTTGATCTGTGTGATCTTTGATCCAACGATTGATATTCATTTCTGGTAGCTTATGCGCACGGAGATTACCCGCTCAAAAAGGCAGTTTTCTCTCTCCGGCGCCAAGCCACATGTTGGCCAGTGTATGGGATCGGGCGGAGCCCGTCCAATACCACTTACCACCTGAGGTCCGCCCGAAATCCCACTCATTACGGAACTCAAATAATACAAAGCTGCATGTATAAACCTTTCGGGTCCGTTTTATTGCTCCGGGTGCATTTCCTTTGTATTTCGTTCTCTTAACGAAAATGTGAAAATACATAGAAAAACCCTTTTTACCGGAACTCAATATATATATATATATATATATTTATAGATATATATATTCGCATCCATAAACCCTTTCGGGTCCGCTTTAGTCGCATATCGCATCACATAGGCGGATTGGCCAAAACCCAAATACATGGGAAATACATTGAAATTCCGAAGTTCCCGGACTTCAAATTTTATGCAATCAGGTCCATAATCCCTATCGGGTCTGGGTCCTGATCGCTAATCACAATCGCAACGGCCTGGGGGTCTGCCCTTTGGGTATGCCGACCGCTGATCTGCCGATCCGCCGATCGCCCCGATCACCGATATCGCACCTCGTATATCGCATTGGTGGGGGTCAATGCCTTCTGCCCCTCCGATCGCTGAAATCGCAATCACATTATCGCATGTCGCCTTGTCTGGGGTCCCAATATCAGGCGAAGGCCTACCTCCGATCCGATATATTGGAGATCGCTGATTAGGGGTCATTTTTCCTTTGTGTTACGTCCTTTCCTTTGGCCTTTTACGATGTGATTCCCTTAAGAAGCCTTTTAGGCCATTTTTAGAAGAAATGCCTCATTTTCCAAAGGATAAAGGCAATCTTATTTCTACGATAACTTCTTCATCCAAAGTCCATTTTAGCCCATTCAAGTTGCAGTAGATTCAAAATGAGAAGATATATTTAATGGGACTATCTCCAAGAGCATCATTGGACTTTCATTTTCCTCTGTGAGGAACACTTTAGACTTAGAAGTCTATCTAGGGTCCATTTTGGATCAACTATGATTGTGGAAGTTAACATGCACTTTAGGGCATTAGAACATGGGTTCTTCAATTTGGGTCAACTTTGGACTTGTGCAACTCTCACTTTAATTGTGGCACTGTACACTTGGGATTCAAACCCATGACATGTTGGTGCAGAGAAAATGGAAGAAAAATCATGTCGTTAAGTGCATTTATATCTCTACGTTCCAAGTGAATTCTTTGGTTTCATGCCATGGGGTTTGAAACCACAATGTGCATTTAGGAAGAAAAATACTAGAGGAACAAGAAGAGGTTTGGACACATTGTGGGTTTTTTAATTCTCTGAACAAAATTATGCAAAGATGAACTAGTTAGGGTTTTTGTGTGTGGACTCTGTTATTTCTTTGACATATTCAAGTTGAAGACTTGTTCATAAAAGAGTAAAGATTGGAAAGGCAAGCTTTGAGTACACCTTGTTTGTATATGTGTTTGTTTTTGTGTTTATTGTAACACCCTCCTCCCACATCCACCCAAGTAACCATGCCAACTAGGGTAAACATGAGACGAGAGGCTACTATGATCATATTCGACCTCCTATGTGACCTTAAGGAAGTGGAATCGATGAAACATCATACACAATCATCCAACATCATCAACAAACCCCTTAGGATACAAGTCAGCCACTCAGATAGCCTGTCCCTGGGTCCCACTACTGTTCTAAACCTATTAGGCCATAGTCGCTCTCATGCTTTGGGAAAGGGAGTGAAAAGAAACCCAAAGTCGCTCTCATAGGCCTACCTGCCAACAACTATGGACCAGAATTGCTAGTTCTATGCTAGCGACCCTAGGATTTAAGCCACTGTTTCAAGCCTAGAGCCTAGGCCACTTTCCAAAATGGAATGATAGCTTGAAATCAAGGAAGGTATAGGGAAACAATGCAGCAAAAGCAATAAGCTCAACAAGACCTTAACCAAAGCCCTACTAGCCATGACAGGCATTTCGTCAAACATTACATCAACATGTAACCTATAGGTGTAAACAACATAATTAAGTGTAGGGATCTCATACTTATCTAAGAATCGATATAAACCATTGTTCCCTCATGTCATTTGTTGCATATTCATATGTTAAGTCATAGACACATTATCCATTCATATACAAGTAAAAACATGTTGAGAGCCATTCATAGTCGATGCCATAAAATGTACATGTAACCAACATAATAGGGACATAAATACAATAAACATATCAGTTATGAAAATCCATATATACACTAGTCAGTTTACACATGAAAATCAATGGAATGAATTTCTCATTAATCAGTGCAATGAACCAACCGGTGATGGGACTACCATGTTCCACTTGACCATAGATTGGTTGAGCCAAGACTCTCTTCAAATAATCACCCCCGTGCCATATTCCAAGCATGAATTTCAGACTCATAGAACACATCAAAAACACCAATCAATGTGGATGCCACCAGAGTTCTCTGCCTTCACCGTGAGGAATTTGAGTGCCTCCTGGTCTCTCAGGCTTTAATGTACATGTGTAGCCTGATCCAAGGATCACTAGGCCCTACACCAAGACATACTCTCTATGCTTTACCATGCATTCCATCTTGGAATCACTAGGCCCAACGGAGAGAAAATCCACCTCTTGGCTTTACCGTATATCCCGCCATTCATCGACAAGGATTCCTATGCCCACTGAGGCACACAAGCTGGCTTTATCACAACCCACAGTCTAGTTTAGGGGTTACTAGGTTAGTGGCTTCATGCATCCTCAGTCTGGTTGAGGGACCACTACACCATGTGTTTGTCAATTCGGAGATCCGCCCCACTCAGCTTTGAATCCAATCCGGCCATTCGACATAAACCAAATGAGAGAACCTATATCATCAAAGTTATCAGGAAATGGCAAGGCTAGGCTGAAAATACTGTCACACCTGGAAAAACCCTGGCCATGGTAGAAAAGAAACACATTCAATCCCATGCATACCAAATCTAGCACGGAAAATACACAGGCAAGTCGATACCTGCAATGAAGCCTATTGTAGTTGCTTGATCTTTGCTTCCCCTTTCCTTCTTTGCCTTTCTTGCTCCAATGCCAAAGTGCTCCAAGGAAACTCTAAGTGTCCAAGAGTATGAGAGATAGAGAGAATAATGAAAGAGATCCAAATCTAAACTGACAAAAGGTTACCAACTGATCCTCATAAGCCTTTTTATGAATGAGGCCTCTATTTTCTTCATTTTCCATTATTTTCCTTCATTTGCCTCCTCACATGCAACCTTTGACCTTTCAACTCCCTTTTCTCCTAATTTCCATTATTTTCATAAATAATTGTGCCAAAATGCCATTTTGCCTTTCCAAAGCCTTAGCCATTGCCTTTGCCAATTTCCTTTAGCCATAAAAAACCAAATGAACACCCCCTAAGATGTCTTTCCCTACATTCAGCTTGGAATAAGTGTCTCATTCATCCGTGGTTATTGTTTTTAACTTTTATTACATGGAATTTTCACCAAAGCTGTTACAGAACCCTCCCCCTTGGGGGACACCGTCCTCGGTGTTCAATCACACATATACCTCAGCAACCCATTGAAAGAAGACATACTGCTTATGGAGCTTTATAACACAGCTTGATGCAGTATTTACAATGAAATATCTGCTCAAGAGAAGAACATCATGACAACATGACAACATACTGCATAGTGGAGCTTTATATCACAGCTCATTATGGTATTTACAATGATCATTCTGCTGAGTTCCAATCCACATGACATCATAACATCATGATAACATAACCATAATGAATTGATACCCATACCACATAGTGGAGCTTTATAACACAACAAGAAACATCACCATAAATATAGATACCAAAACATATGCCAAATCATATACCAAAACATATATCAAACATATACTAGTCATCATATCTAAGACATATTAAAACATCATATAGCATATATCAAACCATCATAAAGCATATATCGAACCACCATAAAGCATATACCAAACCACCATAAGAAAATACCAAACCACCATAAGCAAGTACCAAACCACCATAAGAAAATACCAAACCACCATGTCAAGCTACTTTGCCTCAACTAGAAAAAAAGGAAGGATACATGGCCCACATCTGATCCACTATCTCTCATGTAGCTTCATCGGGCCCAAAGTGCTTCCACTACACTTTAACTTGCTCAATTGCTCGATGAGCATGAGAACCTTTTTTCTATAATATACATTGAGGCTCCGGATGGAATTCTCCATCTAGTTCCACCTACAATACAAACCAGTCAATTACATGATCATCATCTTTAACATACTTCTTAAGAAAAGATACATGTAAAACATCATGGGCTTTCACTGTCGGAGGCAGTGCAAGTCAATAGGCTACTCGCCCAATCCTCTCAATGATATTGAAGGGTCCACAAAACCGTGGTGCCAACTTGGCACACGATCCAATCCACAAGGAGCTCTTCTTTGTTTTGATGTGCAAGTACACATGTTCCCCAACCTGGAACTCCTTGAACAACCTATTCATATCCGCATAACTTTTCTACCTATCCTGTGTTTCCTTTAGATTCTTCTTGATCACCTGCATCTCATGTTCCACGTCTGCCAACATATCATCCAATCAATACTCTGCTAACCAGATCACTCCAACTAATGGGAGTGTTACAACTTCGCCCATACAATGCCTCAAAAGGAATCATCCTCAACGACTCCTGATAACCATTGTTGTATGCGAACTCTACCAAAGGGAGATACTCTTCCCACTTCCATTGCCGATGCATCACATACATCCTCAACATGTCCTCCAATATATTGTTGACCCTCTCTGTTTTTCCATCTATCTACGGATGATAAGTTGTGCTGAAGGCCAACTTTGTGCCCAAACCTGCAAATAACTCCTTCCAAAATTTGGAAGTGAACTTCGCATCCTTGTCTAACACAATCTTCTTCGGAACACCATGTAGTCTAACCACATCTTTGATAAATACCTCTGCCACATCATTAGCTGAGAACATAGACTTTATCGGAATGAAGCGTGCAACCTTTGTTAACTTGTCCACAATGACCATGATGAAATCATGTTGCTTCACTATCTTCGGAAACCCTGTGATGAAGTCCATGGAAATGACCTCCCATTTCCATTATGGAATCACAATTGGTTATAGCAGTCCACCTAGATGTTTACACTCTGCCTTCACTCGCTGACAATCAAAGCATCTAGCCACAAACTCTACTACATCCCTCTTCAAATTCGGCCAATAGTAATATATCTTCACCGATGTTAGTGTCTTCTGATAACCTGGGTGACCTGAATATGGTTTCGCATGAAATTCCCTAAAGATCACCTTCTTGAGCTCACTGTTATCTGGTACATATATCCTGTCTCGAAACCTAACCAATCCATATGTTGTAAGACAATAGTCCATGCCCTATGCACCTGCACCTGTACTTGTGCCTGTACTACCACCTATACCTGTGCCACTACATGTACCTGTACTTGCACATGTACCTGTACCATGACCTGTACATGTACATGTACCTATACTATCACCCTGCTCCAACCTGTGCACAATCTCCATATACTTGACATCCTGTTTTCTTCCATGCAAGATCTTATCCTATAAGTCTGTCCCATAGAAGCTCACAACTACAAAGTGATGTACCTATACCCATATGATGAGAGCATCTGCTACCCTGTTCTCTTTACCTTTGATGTACCTAATCTCGAAATCAAACTCGTTGATCATGGCCAACCATATAGCTTGCCTGGCATTCAGATTCAGCTAGTCAAACAAATACCTCAACCCAATGTGATCACTCATAAGCACAAACTGCCTACCAAGAAGATAGTGCCTCCACATCTTCAGTGCATGTATAATCACTACTAACTCAAGATCATGTGTCAGGTAGTTCTTCTCGTGCTCGTTTATTTTCTGGGACTCATAACATACCACCTGTCCATCTTGCATAAGGACTCCACCAAGCCCTCTCTTGCAAGCATCTATCCATACCACAAACTCTTTGTCTGAATCTGTAATCTATAGTACTGGTGCATGCGTCAACAACTGCTTAAGTTTCTCAAAGCTAGTTTCACACTCCTTTGTCCATTCAAACTTCTTACCTTTCCTTTGCAATGATGTAATGGGATAAGAAATCTGCAAGAA